>OX419762.1:56524840-56779834 GCA_948567375.1 Lunularia cruciata | reverse complement strand
CTCTCTCTCTCTCTCTCTCTCTCTCTCTCTCTCTCTCTCTCTCTCTCTCTCTCCTCTCTCTCTCTCTCTCTCTCTCTCTCTCTCTCTCTCTCTCTCTCTCTCTCTCTCGTCCTTCCTCTGATAAATAGAGCCTCTGGATTTGTCTTTTCTTGGTTGGGTCTTTGTCGCATCTCATTGGACAATAATACTGAAATAAACTCCTCACAGTTTATATCATCCTTCCCATATCGAAGAGTTGTGACCAGATGCTCATATGAAGGAGAAAGTGAAGTCAATAACAGTAATGCCTTATCCTCCTCTTCCAACTTAACCTCTATGCTCATCAATTCACAAATGATTTTGTTGAAAGCATTGAGGTGCTCCATAATACTTTGGCCCACCTTAGTTTGCAACATATACAACTTTTTTTTAATATACAGTATATTCATCAATGACTTGGTTATATAAAGATTCTCCAGTTTGGCCCATAGTTTCGGTGCAGATTCCTCATTCATAACATTGTATAGCACTTCATCAGCAAGGTTCAACCAAATAGTGCTAATAGCTCTGAGATCTGCATCTTCATCTTCCTCATCCTCATCACTTTTGTACTCATGTTTTTTCTTTAGTGCTCTATGCAGTCCTTGTTGGACAAGAAGGTCCTTTATCTTCAATTGCCAAAGTCCAAAGTTGTTTTCCCCATCAGACTTCTCCACTACAAAGTAAGCATTTGATATGGATATCACCCCTGCCATTGCTTTGCTATGGACTGCTTCTTGACCCTCTTCACTGCACCCTCAGATCTCAAGTCACTCTTCAAGACCAACTATGCTCTGATATCAATTGTTAGAAAACATAGTCCCCATGACCTCTCACAATAGCACATCACAATCACATTAAACAAAAATCATTGTTCACTTCTTGTCCCATAAATTACCTGAATCCACAGCTGAAACAGACTCACACCAACCTTCAAATGCTTATATATATATATATATATATATATATATATATATATATATATATATATATAAGTGCCTGTACACTTGAATTTCTAGACAAGTGAATGTCCCAAACAGCATGTAACAAGAAGGAGTTTCATTAGTTACGTTTGCTCTTGATCAGTCGTCACTGATAACAAACCACACATAACAATACTAACTTCCGATACTCTATCATCAAGATAGACGGGAGAAGGAGGAAATCACACTAGCAACTAGGAACTTGTGGTACCCTATTGACAAGATAGAATTGAGAGGGAGGAAATCATTAAAACTTTTACAAACAAAGCAAATCGCCCCTTAGCTTTTCCGATATGAGAGATATGGGGCACTACGGAATACCATGAACAAAGTTCCAATTGCTCTAGATCTTGAAGTATACTATGGCCCCATCTTACGTTGTGAATTCGGCCAGAGACAGTCTACGATGGTGAAGCACTTGGCCGAGATATACAAAAGAGAATCGAATTCCGAGGGCGGTGTTCATTTCTTCTCTCGTGGGGAAGATGCAGATTCAAGATCCGTGCTGGTTGCATTGGGAGGGAAACTGGGCATCAAGATGGTTGATGCGAATTCCCCTCAACAGGAGTTACCAAAAGAGCATTTGGGGCAAGAATCTGAAGAAGAGCATCAACGCACTTTGCAGGTTGGGTCGATCTACCACATAGACTTAGACGTAAACTATAATTATGCACTAGCTTACTCATAATTCTTGATCATGTTTGGGAGTAGACTATCATAGAGGACGTAGTTATGCCCATAATTACACGTATGCCTGAATCACCCGAGCTGCAGCCGGCGTATAAACTCAATTATCTGATCACCACCCAAATTTGCGGGAGCCGGGGAGGAACGGGTTTGATACCTTATGGGTAGGAAAGCCGAGAGCCAGGAGCTAAAAAGGATCCTCGCTAGCCATCTTGTCGGATGGGAATTCAGAGAGTTATCTCCAAATGTCCAGGTATGCTTACTCGACATGGATGTGAACTCGAATTTCATGAGTATGTTCTGATTCCTGATAACGGGAAACATGAGGATACTTCAAACTCTAGAAGAAGGCACTCAGTGTTCAAGATTGAACTGCTAAATGATCAACTGTTTTAACCTGAATGTTTTAAGCTAAATATTCCGGTTTGAAACCTAGAGTAGCTGTAGGTGGTCAAGATCTAATGAAGGGCCCTTTCTCTTCACGCACATCTTTCTTCTCTCATAAACGGTACCCAACGTTTTCTCAGATTTGAATTGAACAGTTCTAAACCAAGCCTAAACTTTGTCCAAGAGAATGTGAAAGAGATCTGGGTTGTCTATGGTCCTCAAGCTTTCTTGTTCTTTGTCAATGGTAGCGTGAAGAAATGGATAGATACACCATGTGAGAATCTGTGTCAAGCTGTAGAGGAGAGAAACCTTTCGGACGAGTTACAACTGAAGTACTGAAGTACCTGAGCCGACCTTTTGCCCCAAAGGTGGTAGTGTTCTGCTACCATAAGCGGCTTGTGCGCACATGTACATCAGCTGTCTCTTTCTTCGAAGTGATTCGAATTTTCACGATGACAAGTAATCGGGTCACAAGCTTTAAACCATAGCTAATTCACGGTGAGCTTCGTGAAGGCTATTGAGCAGCTACTCAGAAATGGAATGCAGTTGTAAACGAAGTTTAAAAAACAGCATTGTAGAGAAAAAGATACTCTCGCATCTGCTGTGCAGAGTTCGTTTCGTAGACCTTCATATATCTTGTTTGATAGCTGCTTGTATATCGTTGTTCAGGTAAGGACTGTAAAACGCTAAAGGGGATAACAAAGGGCAAAGGTGGAATGATTGTCAGGAAAGGGAAGTCGGTAGGCTAGGAGACTAGTTTTGTTCGCGCTTGATCTTGAGCTGAGACGAGAAGAATATTTGTGAACGAATACAATTCGTGTTTCATGCGGGGGTTACCAAGAGTGTTGCTATAATGCAACGTGAGCAATTCCTACCATGCTTGAGGATTTTTGGGTTCAAGATGCTATTCTCTGATTGGCTCGAAATACACATTTCACAGCTTGTTTTTCCAGAACGACTCGTTGGTTGCTCTTCTAGTGCTTGAAGCAATTAACTTACACACTGGGAATGTGGGCGTAGAACTATCTCCACAGATTGACATATGCCAAGTTCAAGATGTCCCAGGTAATGAGGGTCCAGCACCAGGTTCTTTTGCGCATGTGCTGCAAGTTCTCTCCATCTCTTTCCCTTTTCCTGACACCAGATCGTGGTAGCGGAGGTTGTGGTGAAAACTGTGGATGACGGTATGGACTGTCCTTCTTGTCTCCCTGGAGTGGGTTTCCTGTAAGTAGTTTAAGGCACGTTCTCGTGGCTGATTATCTCACTTCATTTATCATTTCCAGGCTGGGATTCGCATCATCGTGAGTCAGAATCACTATCAGATGCATCAAGTGATGGATCAACTTCGTCTTCTATGGAATATCCACTGGACTTTGAAGTTGAGCTATAGATATCACTTGTACCGCTCGAGGTAGATCCTGGTGACTCAGGAGACCCCAAACTCGACCCACCTGTACCAGTGCTTTGTGTCGACCCTGTTGCTGCTGTTGATGAATCTTCTCCACCATCGCTTGTAGTGTAATCTGGATTCGCAGAGGCAGCAGCAGCCGCAGCGAGAAATTTGTCCAATCCTCTTTCTACCCCGATCCCTTGTAATCTGTACGAACAGAAGACTGAAATCTCATCTTCCGTCCAACTAGTGCGGTTGGAGCATTTAACTTAGACTGAAAGTAAGTACATGATTACTATTCTCTCCTATCCAAGATACAAGATTGATCACCTTGTAAGGTGTTCTGACTGAAGCTGTTGAAGATACTTTGGGTTCGGGGTGATGACAAATGTCTCGTCTCTCGTTATCCTAGCGGTACTTGGTATCCAGAAAGGATTAAAAACCTGTAACATAAGATGCTCTTATAAATCACTCGCCATTAGTCTTGAAAGTTGAACCCCGTACAAAGTAGAATCCAAATCTCGACATTGCCGAAATTTGGCAGGGTCAATGATATTTTGTCTGCTGAACTCTAAACTTGATATCCTGAGCCCGAATTTCAAGTATTTTCAAAGCGTGATTTAATCAGTGTTTGGTTGCCTGCGTTATTCCTTAACAGTGGTCGATCTTTCGGTAGTCATTGTGTGCTACGTAAGAAGAGACCAGATAACAACCTCATACCCAGGAGGATATGTGGGGGCTTGTGAGTATTTCAATAAGGAGTTAGGAAAGCGAATAACTATGAACGTTCGACTATATATGGCCTCTCGCAACCGTAGGCAGGAAACATAACGTTCTCCCAATCAAATCGCAGCAAAGCGGTTTTGGATACATTTCATAGATGGGGACTGGAACCCATCACATATACCTAGTTTTTCTCATGCTGGTTAACTGCCCCACAAGCGATTCATGGGAAAAGGCTCTGCTCTACCTTGAAACTTTTCAAAGGAAATGCAAATTACGAAATGCAAAATTACGAAATGGAAATTGATTCTAGCATTAGCGCTCCTCTAGTTGAATTTTCAAGACTGTGATATGTTTGTGCTACGCTTTTGGGCAACTCACTCTAGTCTCATCGTAATGTGCATCCTCGACTTTTGTGACGACTTGCTGCTTGCAAAATTTTCGTTCCTTTTTGTTTTGATAGCAGACACACCCGCCGAGGACGCAGAAGAGGATGATCAACGCAGTCAATCCCAAGCTTAGAATCCCGAGGGAGCTGCTGTAAAATTCTTTTGTGTACTCTGAAAATTCCCCCGATTAAAAAGATCAGAGCAACTAAATTTCTGCTGACTGACCAGAACAGAGATTAGAACAAAACAGGAGCTTGGATAAATTCTCACGGAAAATTGTGAACCAAATGCCTGCTGCCGCTACGTTCAAGGTGATCTCTCTGGTGGCCTTTGAGGTGGTTATTGGCTCATTATCAGATTCAGTCGGGTAAGCCAGCATCGATATGATACTCACGCTCTTCTTTCCCTGCAGAGGACTATCAATTGCGTCAATTCTTCTCGTCGTGCAAACAACCCCTGCTCAAGATCTTACTTGGCACCCTTCACCCGTGAATAATCAGAATTGTAGTGGTACCATCTTTGGGTATTCCTGGATTAACTATTGTCACTATTTTGATCATCCCAGGTTTTCGAAGCTCGACACCTAAACCCGATTCCAAACTGCACAAGGTTCTGAAAAGCAATTGAGGGACAAAATTGACTTACGTTGCCAAGACCCTTGCCAAAATTAAGAGTAGCTAAAGCAGCGTTGACCTCTGATAGTGTCCCTTGAAATTGTATACCTGCCCCGGGTACTTGTTCCAAGCCGTCCACGGGATTCCCTTCTAGGCTAATCCAGTAGTTCCCCACTCCCGACTGGTGCCTTGCTCTACCGAGCAAGCTTTCAGGAATTGTCACCATGAGTGATCCACTGTCTACTTGGAGCACAACTTCATAACCTGTAGTCACAAAACCAAGCGGGAAAGGATCCAAATAACTGGCAGTGAGGTGAAACCACAAGAACAGCAGAATGCCAAGCACAGTGCGAAACTAGTGCTTCTTAACTTCCACGTGGATCCAGAGAGAGCCATGGCTTAAAATGAATCAGATCCGGGGAAGGGGGTAAAAGTCTTAAAAAGTTGAACCCACCTCTAGCTGAAGTGCTATAGCTCAACTAAGACAAATGATACCTGAAAAATTAGCAACAGCAGGCGTTGATGCAGGAGCATTAATACTAAATCCAGGCAGTCGCACTCCAGAAAGGAAGACGGAGACATTTAAGATGTCAATAACACCAGGGGCAATAATCTCAGGTTGAAGAGCCCGATCGTAAGTGAGATTAGAATCATCAGCAGACTGATTTACACCGCCGGCGAGTACATTCCCGTTAATGCCCCAATCAGGTGAACCTAAATCCGGAGGAGGAGGTGGGTCAGGTGGAGGTGGAGGCGGCACAATGTAATCAGGATCCCTCCCATCATCATCCGGTGGAGGAGGATATTGCATCAACTGACGACTCAGGATCCTGCATCAAAACTCAAATATCAGAACTAGCTATGGTTCTAACTTAGGATGTTTGAAGTGCATCAAGCGTCTAACTCGCTAGATGTCATGAAGTACTGATACCTTGTTTTACGAGGTGGAATTTCGCCATTACCGGTGAAGGGAGTTAGTGCGAATTCCGCACCAATTAATCCCTGAATGCCTGTTTCTACGCTTCTACTGAGAGAATCTCTCCTGAGTCCGACAACGCTTCTAGAAGAGAACAGCAACTGCAGTGATCCCTGGATTTGACCTAGACCTCGTCGAGGAGCCTGTAGCCAACGAGGCCATAAGAAACGTCAGAAGTACAGCAGATTCCTTCAGAGAGATATCTTTTAGGCCCGGCTCTCCGAGCTGGATAAGGCACCCGAACCTTTGGCCTGCAATCTGGCATACTGCACTTTAGGGCCTCATAACATGCACATACTGGAAGATAAAAGTCTGTCTTGATGAAGAAATTGGAATCTACGCATGAGCCTGGCTGAGACATAGTTCGTAGTCACTTCAATCTATTTCATTCAAGAAAAGCCTTCTGGTATTGACCTTGAGCTATAACGAGCGATGCTTTGTCACCGGTACCTGTGATGACCGTTATAGATAAGTGTGTTCAAGTTGCTCGTACCAAGGAGGATAAGGTTTGGACGATTTCATAGGCGAAAGTTGAAGAGATAATTGCACCTCGCATGTTATAATGTCCGTGCTATTTGTCGAGCAGAAGAAGTCTAAGGAAGGTATGCTAGTAAACCTGACTACGTCCAATGATCCTTGGTGCGGTATTGCCAGTTTGCAGCTTGTCAACTTTCACCCTAGCAGCCTCGCCGCTTGTTACAGGCCATACGTCTGCAGTTCAGGTCCAGTTCTCAGGTTTATTTACTGTATAATTTTGCGGCGTAGGCTTCACTTACTCGTCCTCGAAGATCGTAAGAACTTGGCGGTAACTCTACAGAAGGCTTACTTCTTTGAACTCCTCAGCAAGCCAACGCACGACTTATGTGAAAGTGATATTCTTGCCTTTGTGGTCATGTGCAACGACGGGTAGATTCGTTCCGGCATTCAGCACGTTGTCAATTCGAAGGCAAAGCGCCTTACCATCTTCAGAATCACTTTCGTGCTTTCTAACTCCTACAGCGTGGTCCAGATTAGCTTTCCACAGCACATGAATAGCACCACCACCTTTAAAAGTGAACACTTCTCTGTGACTCTTCTTACGGTATATGGGGTTTACTGATCCTTCCCGCATCTCCTGACTTTCCGTAGTTGTCTCGTTCTTCCAAACACAGGCAGTGCACACCAGAGACCCTGCAACACGGCACATAGAATCTCTTGACATACTGATTTGCAACGCCATTGGAAAGCATCAACACCTTATTATGCTGAGCTGATCTTCCGAGAACATTCACCATCCTTTTCCCAGAGCAGATCGAGTTGTCTGAAGCTTGAATCATGTTATGGAGAACAGTAACATGCAGATGCAAAATTGCACTGTCGCTCACGATCATCAATTCAAACTAGTATAGATAGTCAGCCACCTTTCCTGCAAGATTTGATCAGTTCGGGGCGGCTAGTCATCTGCAGAATATGCTGGCATTTCCTCTGATGTAGGGCCGTGATCAAGTCGTTTGAATGATCCTCCACCACGACAGTGATCGCTTCGTCCATGGTGCAAAATAAGTGTATGATATGTCTGTAGCCTTCATTGTCTTGAATATCTACTGTCAAATTACCGAGAGCCTTGAGGTCAGACTCTGTCTAGGAAGGAGGCAGAAAGGCAACTAAACTCCTCCAGCATTGTTCAAAACAACGGCAAACGACCTTTCCTGGCATGCCCCAAGCAGAGATTTGCTCTTCTGCTGGAGTTAAGTTAAGAAGTACCTATTGAGGAGTAGCGGGCCGAGATTAGGCAAAGAATCAATGCTGCCATGCTCCACAAAATCAACAATTTGAGCCGTGCTAACGAGTAGAACTTCACATCTTCCGACACCCTTGGCGCCATGGGATAAGGTGAGACTGCTGACAGTGGCATCGAAGCGTCACTGTGGAGTTCTGAACACGAGGATATGAACGTCAGCGGAGCACTCCAAGCATACAGAAGTTCCTGTCGTCAACCTTTCTGGATAGCGATGTAAGGAAGCAAACCTCTCAGAGGTCACATGAAGCGCCGATGGATTTCGTTCATCGCAAACAATGTAATTGTACAACATCTAATTGGACGGTACAGGAAGTCCTTACGATTACAGCGAAGGGAACACAGATCTGGCCTCGGCCACTTCTTAACCGTCGTTCCAGAACCCCTGTTGTGATTGCCTTTCAGGCTTTCAGCACATCCACAGCTTCAACTCAGCTGACTCTTCAAGCAGTTGCATGCAATATGCACGTGTCGGGGATGCGGGAGGAGAAATTGAACCTGTTGTGGATTCAATTCCATCAGCCTCCGTTCACACTTTTGCCATTCTACATATGCAAATTCAGTGTGACTTAACCCAACCTTTCGTTCCAACTTCTCGTCCCTGTTGTCTTTGTTCCCAAGACAAACCAAACCGGAAGACATCAATAACAGAGGTCTTGTACATTTGGTGTCATGCCCTGCTAACCGTGGGGAGCAAGGATCTTTGTAGTCATGTAGTAGTACTGCTGAAGGAGAACTAAACTGACTGACAGTTTAGCTAGGCGGGCCCCGGGAGGAGGATGGATTACAACCCGGGTTCCTCGTGAACCGCCGAATCAGGTTGCAACCTCTATTGCGATCTCAATTTCCACATAATTTTGACCAGCCGTTCATTTGGTCCCAAGTTTGCGACCTCGAATTCGCGACCACCTTTCTCAGCTTCAAAGTTTGGACTTCCAACATTCCATCTTCAAACTCAATTAGCAGATTGCCATGGCGGTTTCCTTGTCTGGAATAACGAATTTTTGACGAGCTTTCTTTCATATCTGCGCGAAATTTCAGGTCCGAAACAAATCTCGCCTCGCTTTCTCTACGCATACTTCACAGCTGAATAGTCGCCAGTGAGACTGCCAAGCATTTGATGGAGGCTTGATCTTCGGGATCATAGAGGGAAATACCAGTGAAGAAGGATAAAACCATGTAGTTTAATCCTCAGTCATAGTCACACCATTATCAATGCTAGATCTGCCCAAATATTCGGATTGAATCACTGTTCAAGGTGTCCTGTCACGCATTCTCGGTCTCAATGCAAGCATATGTACAAAGATATGTCATGTAAAACCAAGCATTGAATCGCTGATGACGCTGAAATCCCTGAAGGCAGACAAGTGTATCGGAGCCGTCTTTGAATCTTATTAGTCTACAAATCTGAGCTCAGTAAACTTAGAATTGGACTGTCGAAATGTTCACCATGACAACTAATTGAAGGCACATCCGCACGGTAGGGAATCTCTGAAGCTACAAACGCGACTACTGTGTTTTGAAACCTACAACTACAGTAGGACGAATTACCAGGCGGATCTCAGAGTCCTGGATCAGTATATAGATCTGTATAATCAATCACCGCTCGAATCCAAGTGCTTACAGTGCGTACTTGCATAATTGCAGCTGTTTCGATCAAGTTCGGGGTTTACAATGCACTCTACCACTCTCGCATGGTAAAGATGGCGCTGAAGTGTGACTATTGATGAACGTCCAAACATCACTTCCATTAGAATCCTCATGTAGAAATCATCAAGCTGCTAAGCGACATTGAGAGGAGATGAGACGATGACACTCTTCGTCTTACTCTACACTTTGGATGTCGTCAGAAACCGATATATTTTTGGTACTTCTTTCATCTCTTCCATTCTCCAAACAAACTTCATAACATTCAGTATTCGGTCATCACCTTTAGGCTGCACCAAACCCACTTGCTTCGCAGAAACCTACTCGGTTTCATAACTTGACCATTTTGTATGGAAATCAGGTCTGTTTCTTCTCCTCTACTTTTGTGCCGGTCTCCAGGCAGCACCAACGATTAGTACACTTTGCACCGGCATCGATAACTCCAGTGTAGTTACTCTAAAAGAAGGAGAGCAAACCAATCTCACCATCACCGCATGGTCAAAGGAATGCGAAGCTGATGCATGCGTCGCCGCGAACAAATCTTGCACTGCCGCGTGTACAGGATGCGTTTTATATGACGGCGATTCAGCCATGAATGTAAGAACTTCACGCAATAGAAAGTTTTATAAGAAACACAGAGCTATGTCAAACTTTACTTGTTGCATTTCTCTCGTCATGTGTATATGTACTTAGGCTTCAGGAACTAACTAACTGGACGTAATTTGCTATCAGCTGTACGGAGTGGCAACGAATAACAGTATTATCGGGGGCCTGACATGCTCCATTATGGATAGCTCCGACTCAGGCAAATGGATAGCTTCATGTCTGGCCACAAACTCTCTTGCAGGACACACCGGTCTCTCCCTTGTTTTGGACATGATCAATACAACTACAAATACAACAATCGGCACAAAGTTACACAACCTTACGTTAATTGCAGGTACGTCCTAGAACAATTTTTACTCTCCAATTATTTTTTTCATCCTTCTGGCAGCCTCACTCTCCCCTTCCACTTTGCTAATATCCTATACGTTTCGGAGATCATAACTTTGACAACATATTTTCCTCATTCAACAGACCTTGGCTCATTGACTGACGGTGAATCTCCAATAAAGCTTCTAAACGCTTCCAAACTGGTAGCTGTTGTTTGCTAAGATATCCCGGGAAATACTGAATATGTTTAGTCTATTCCTCCGATTTCGCAGGCGACATAATGATACCGAAGTGCATTGGAACTTTCGAGAATGGGACGGCAAAAGTTTATTTAGGCTACGACAATATGCTCATGATCAACTTGATGGACGACTGGAACAACACGGTTGGTGCGAACACTGGTCGCCTTGGCGTGACTCCCGTACCCTTCACCGTGACGGTACTCTTTCTAACAATGCCCCATGCACACAGTGCTGGCACCCTATCAATTTCAAAGTTGTACAAAACTTAAATTTGAAACGTTTGATGCTCATGGAACCTGAGTGTCTCCGTTCAAAATTCAAAAGAGGAAACCATGGAACTAGAGTGAAGAGAGGAACGTGATGCACTCAATCAAACACAATTCACTAAAAAGAAAAAAATTGGACCTAGAGTTGGAGAGGAAGGTGATGGATCCAGTGACACACGCCTCAAATTCACGGATTCTGCACCGGTTTACAAACCGATTTTCTATCGTGTGGTGAGAGTGGCCAGATTACTTGGAATCCAGATGATGGAAGTAAAGTCACGCTGTCGCAACCGGCAACAGTAGATACCAGAGGTGATTTCGGTTTTTATACAGCGAATGTATCTCCAACCAAGGTTGGCAATTATCTTGCCAAAGTTGGGGTTAACACCACAATGATCCTCAACTCACCAATCCCATTTCAAGCCGTGAAAGGTGAACCCATCAACATCATGATCTTCGTATATCAAGTTATAGGTGTATGTTGACGCAGATCCTTAAGGCCAGATTGATAGTTGGCTTTGTTCATTGATGCCGCATAAGATACCAAGTGCATGTGAACCTCCTGCCAGTAGATTAAGGTTCAAAAGTTAGTGCTAAGCAGAATAACAAATTCCTTCACATGCTGTGTAAATGCAGCAAAGAAAGGCTCTGCGAACTACTTAATACCACTGCTGTTTGGTACCGGAGTAAAAGGTCTCGGTCTCACGGTAGTATACATGGCAGTTGTATCGGCCATGGCTGGAAACCTGATATGAGCTAGGCTCACGTCCGGTGGAAACGGCAACCAATAAGAAGTCCACTTCAGAGAAATGATTTTCCAAGTTCACGAACTGTGCTCAGTTTTTGGTGAGGTTCTTTTCTGTATCACATCTCGGTCCCAGATCTTTGAAATAAATTATCTACAAGATCTACAATTCTCTCGGGACTACACGTCCAATCGGTTGTTCATACTCTTCGTGTGCTATGATAGCCCGCTAATCGCTTATGACACTATAAAAGCGAGAAGGAAACGCAGATTGACAGGGGCGACTAGTCAGTCAGCGTGGTCCGAACTGCACTGATTGATCATAAAGCTCTCTCCTGACATGCAGCTACGACTTTCAGAAAAACTTTCAGTTCCAAACCTCCAGATCAGACATTGAAAGCCAGGGAACGCCTTTTGTATTGATTTGTACAAACTTTTCATTTAAACATAAAATGTGGTAAATTTGTGGCAATTTATAGACAAGTGAGCTAGCTCACACTACATATATATACTCAATCTAGATTGCACTATACATGAACCTGAGATGTACATATTATTCCCAGAGAGCAAGAGATGTAGACAATGATGTATCGCTAAACTTCTGCTGGACATAATGGTTTCAGAGTTATTTGTACATGAGTCGTTTTCTACATACTTCACGTGATCAGGACAAAAAATGGCGTGAGTCAGGAAGACTCCCATAACTGGTCTTCGTAGAAGACTTCCATCATGCGTCTCTCAAACAACAGGCGGGTCAGACATCTGACTTCTATCATAACTTGGATGAAGATAACCCTCTTCTTGTTAAGGTTGCCTCGATTGACCCATGAGGCTCGTCCGTTGGTAAATATACGTCATCCTTAAACTGCAAAAGCACGCCTTGGGTAAGTTCGTGAAGTCGTAGACTTGTCAACGGTCTTAAGTGGGGTTGTGATCAATTCACCCTCCAGTAGCAGGAAATGAGCTGACAGCTGAATCTAGGCTGTAAGCGCCTTTCAACCTCAGCTCGATAGAAAGATATCTAAGCACGTTCATCAATACTATCAGGAGAAGGGAGTAGCAATATCCGACAAGTTGGGTCCGATTTACATCGAAACGCTCCTAGGTACACATTGAGGGTCATGTTGTTCGTCAACAGAGGTCCACTTGATTGTGAATCCAATCCATACACATATGGAGGAGCCATGGAAAGCAATTTGCTATGGTTTGATCATACCGTCACACAATATGGGAGAGCTATGAGGAAAGATGTAGTCGCAACTATAACGGCAGAAGCTTACCTCAACTCCTAAAGAAGTCAAGTTTACGGGCATAAAGTGAATGTTCGGCATATTCAAGTACACAGACTCAATCTCTGGGATTCTGGAGAAACACAACTTCGAGGATTAGTATAGCTTGCTCGTGTATATCTCGACTGAACAAATGTTGGAAAGACCTTCAAAACTACTTGTGCTATAAGTGCAGAGCAAGAATCTTGAGATCCTCTGAATCCAGAATATAGCACAGAGTAACTTATCACTACTGACGTAGAAGAAAACAAACTTGGCGGGATGAGTCAACGAATGGCAGATACACGCCAAATCTCAGATCCTAGCAGACTCAGAAAACCTAATTGACACTGGGAACTTTGGGAACCAACCTCAATAGCACTTCTTTGGCCATAAGATATAAGGTAGCCTGCACGGACGGGCTGTACACTCCACCTCGAGGTGGTCCATAGAAAGTATTGAGCAAAATATTCTTCACAGTTGCATGAGTTTCATTGTAGTTTGAAGGCTTGGTTGAGTACCTGTATGAGCGGGGTAACAGAAACTTGAAGTAGCTGTAACACCTTTCATTCAACTACTTTTTCCAGTCTGTTCCCCTTTAGTGTACCGCCATGAAACGAAACAGAACTCTGTGGTGCATGTATATTTTATGACAAAATTGATTCCAATTCAATGACGCAACAATCACTTAACGAGTTATTAAGCATACAACAAACATTTAATAGCACATTCCAGCATATCATCTGACGCGCAGTAGTTCCTTACACGTAAGTTGCAAACGAGTTGTGGACTACGGCTATCAGATCATTTTGCGTCAAACTGTATTCTTCAGTTCAGCTTGGTAAGGATCTTTATCCGCTTCCAACTTCATTTTATGTTTATCCAAATGTACAAGGCAGACTTTCAAATAGTTCAAAATCCCCTAAATCTGTAAGGTGCCATGGCGTGGCTAATGTTTTCTCCATTTTTGTAGGTTTGTGAGTTTCATTCGGTGAGAGAAACGAGTGTGTTTACATGGCGACTTATTTGAGGCTCTCTGGCGACAAACAATGTCACCACACAGCCTGTATCCTAAGAGCCAACTGCTTCGAACTTTAACATGCTCGTACAACCCATCCTACAAAATATCTGGTCAATAATACCGCTGTATAGCACCACCAAAAGTTTGACATGAACGTTTGCACTACAGTGCTGATTAAACAATGATAAAGTGAAGGCCAGATTTCAACAATTACCTCCAGGTAGAACGCACTGATGATGCCATCATCCGCTCTCTCACTTCCGGGAGGAGCGTGTACTTATCTCGTATAAAGCCTTCGAATCCGGACTGGAGTAAGTCAAAGTTTAAATAAGTCAACCCTGTTCCTTGCTTTACAATGTAGTATAAATGATAAATTGCCATTAAGTCAAAGTTTTTGTATCGATGCTTGCGCTGCAAGTAAACCCATGATAATTTCTAGTCAAGTTTGACCTTGAATTATACCCTAAACTTGTATTCATGGTTTACCTTCGTTGTCTTGAGAAGACTTAATTCTGAAATGCCAGCCACGACTTGAACCTTTCCGTCTTTGGTGACAGAAATCTCGGCCGTGCGGTTTTCGGAGCCCAATTTGTATCCTGTTCCAGCAAACGCTTACAATCATGAATGCACATTTGCAGGCAACATGAATGCTGGTCGAAGTTCATATGTTAGTGCAAATATGATAAATGCCAATCTGCTGCCGACACGCGCAGGTCAGGCTGTCTATCATCCAACCGTGTCGTAGATCAGACAAGAGACGACGGGTTATCTCTTATTGTAAAACGACGATGGTAAATCAATGCTGGTCCAAGCTGGCAGGCTTCACCAGTTAGACTATCCCTACATGCAGGACAAGCTGACTCAGATCTGTGGGCAGAAAATTATATGGTATCCGGGTCGCAAGACCATGGTTTGGATCGCACCACGTTGCAGAAGGATGCAGTTCATTTCGTAAAGGTAGATTCATGTCGTTCTAATGTGGCCTCAACGCGCAGACCTTCAGTCATACTGATCAGGAAAAGACAACTACAGGACACCGTTCGACCAGGTTGATTTTGTCCTGTGAAAGGAGAACTCGACCGGGCGTACCGTGCTCATGTGGTATCTGATCAATAACCACTCGCTCCCATGGCTTCTGTGTGAGGGAAATCTGGGCGGCTGTCACCTGCATTACAACAGAGCCTCGACATCAGCAAACTTTGAACAGTTTCTCCGGCAACTTGGCACTAAGATACGCTACCTTCAAATTTCTGCACAAGAAGATTCCGACATAAATTCGGCACTCCCTCGTAACGTCTGTCATGAGCTAGTCGTTTCCGAAACGAGTGGTTTCATTCCAGTAAATCTTCGGCAGAAATTATATACATCTTCGGAAACCTTCTGCTTGCAGAAACTCACGCCAATTCCTAACAGATATACAATCGATGCATAGCCTGGACGGTCAAAAACAGGGGACGAGAATTTAGGTCGTGAACTGTTGATATACCTCGGGATACATTGATACGTAGTGCTTTCCCAGTAGGCACCCAAAGTCTTCCAGTGATAGAGTCTTGCTACACCTCTTCGCCAGTACATAGACCTGCAAGAATTCCCCAACACAATAGTCAGATCGTTACGAACTGACAGGCTAAGTACGTAAAGTACGACGGTGCCATATCATGCAACTTCTCAGGTGAGATAAGTGCCATGAGATAAGAGAACAAACCGTGTTCTTGATAGTGTCCGTTGCGACAATAGCAGAATTATCCCCTTCCGTGAAAGCGTTCAAACACTTTGACCTCAGCGAGACAGATACAGACCACTCCACCATCACGTGAGTACTCCCCTCATGCCATACTCGCGCGACCCGAACACGAGCTTTCCCGTGCTGATGATCAAGCTCATACTCCCTACCAATCGGATCCCCGGCCATTCGCCCACTCCGAGTAAAATTTCTCCAAATTGGCCTTCCTTCTCACCAAAATCCAACGATCCCTAACGACTGTTCTCAATTCCACAAATGAAATTACTTTCTATCGACCCAGTCTGTCACTATATAGTACAATCCTTCTCGCAATCCTGGCAAAACACCATCACCGTCTCGTGCTCTGCGCTGCTCTGAAAGCTCTCGGGTACTGTAGAGCTACAGGGCAACCTTCACGGGCTTCGTATTTACATGCCACTGTGCATTCGCGGAGACCGGACCTCCGTCCGTGCCTGAACATGTGTCCCCACACAATTGTGTCAGGTATCCACTTAAATGGACGTAGTGTAACGGAACCGGAAGTTCTGCTCATGCCGAGTCACCCAACCCCAGCATCTGTGGGCTTCGTTCCTTTTTACAGTACAGTACCTAACCCGGTTGCTTTTTTCGTCGCACCCAAGGTTTAACTATAGTTCACTGCATGGTTGAGTGGTATTGCGCTCCAGAACGTATTTCATGTTACAATAACATAGTCATTCACATGCAGATCTGTGGCAATGTGCTTAACCTTTTGTCATAGCTTATTATTATGTCTTTACAGGAAGGACGAGGATGCATTCTTCAGTTTCCGTTTGAAAGCTTTTGATTTGTTTGAAACTCGCTTGTGGCCTGGAAGAGATATGAATATTGATGGTGTATATATCTGATCGCAACAGACAGAAGCATCTTGTATGTTGTATGTTTGACTCAAGGTTACTTTCTTTCCATTTTCTATTTGCTTTGTTCTCGCAGTTGAGAGCAAAGGTTCAGTAAACTCTAATTTCGTTTTGGAGTGCATACAGAGTGACACGTTTCGCCTGCAGAAAAAGCAAGATTATAGAGGTCAACTATGCAGTCAGATGTTCTCGAGCCACCGTTCATAGTGGAATCATTTCTGGTCCGATGCCTAACCTAGTAGAGGCCACTAATGGGGCATACGCATACTAAAACTTGTTTAAAGTAATGGCATAAAGTGGACACAATTTTTTAACGCAATTTAGATGGATATGGGTCCGAATTTTTTCCATTTATATACAAATTTCATTCTTTTAGTCGACTAGATGGTAATTTGATTCTTGTTTCATGTTAAAAATTATTTATAGAAGAAAATATGTAGAAATCTAATATATCTTGAAGAGAAAGATATTTCTCTTGAAGAGAAATTTTTCCTCCTTTTTAATTCTTTTTCCGATCTCTTACTCTCTGCTTCTCTTGTTGCTACTGCTGCTACTGGATGTATTGTTTCCAGTCTCTTCTACTCGTCCTTTGGAGAGTATTTTGAATTAGTTTCATATCTATAAGATGTGCTATTCTTATTGTATTTATAAGCCGAATCTAGATGTTAAAGTTCTCTCAAAACTTCTGCCAAGAAACGCCCCAATTCTATCACGATTTTGGAATACCTTTGAGTTAATTCGCACCAAACAAGTTTTGGTGAGTCAATATTTTATATGTTGGTGTTGCAAATATTACTCATAATGGAATAGAGAACTCTCCACTAGTTTTCCACTAAATGTTTTTGGCTTGGGAAAGTTGGTATGATTTTGTACTTCTTAATATGCAACTCATTCTATTGGTTGTGACATCGGTTGAGCATTGGTGGTGAGCGAGATGCTGAATGCTATTATTACATTTTAAGAAACTTATTAACTGTTATATTAAGAGAAAGTAGATTCTACATCAAATGTAAATAAATATGTTAAATTTTTCACATAAATGATAATGGAAAGCACTAAGTTTATTTGATAAAATGAAAAATTCTAACAAAGTTGGAAAAAAAAGACATATAAATTGATAAAATGTCACATAAGTATAAGTGTAATATGGGAGCCAAACACTATTTAGTAAGAAGAAAACAGTCCACCATCTCATTCTTGCTATATTACTAGTATAGAAGACCATAAGTCAAGGAACTGAATAAAAACAATGAAAGAAGAGAAAAGAAGATTTAAAGCTAAATGAATATACGTAAAATGTCATGGAGTTTGTTATTTATAATCAAGATAAGTATGGGTTTCTTCACAAAGATGTGAATCATTCACTTTCTAGCCAAATTACTTTGTCCAAAAATAGAATGTTTAAAACCTTAATTTATTCAAACCAACTCTATAAGGAAATTCTTGAATATCAATACTGTCCTAGATGGATGGGTTCTAATAAGATTCCTAGATATTCTCTGAATTCTCCTTTATGAAAATTCCTATACATTTTACACAACATCTATAGAAATTCTAATAATTTATATGGTTGAATTCTACCTAAATATTGTTTAAATTTCCTGACTATTACATATAATTTTGTATGTCCTATTAAACCAATAAAATATTATATCACATCCATTATATTATCTTCATTTATTCATTTTTATATTTATATTTAACAATTTGTAACTGTTGTTGGTTAGCCACAATTCAGGTTGTTCCAGTTCCCTTTCAATTAAATATAATAAAACCAGGAAAGCAAGACTTATTTTTAGAGTTTTATTGCTAGTAGACTTAATTGGGAATAAAATTATAAAAGATTATTCAAAGAAGAACTTGATTTTCATCATGATCTGTAAATGATGTATTTATTCATAGACTTTTTATTGATATTTTAGTTAATTTTTATAATTAATTTTGTGCTATATATCATATCATCAACTCCACATAAAAGAAGATTCTTTTATAATTACTTTTAGTGTCTGAAGAAATGAATTTTCCTCAATGATACTTAGAATATTCATAATGGAATATTCTAGTCTACAAGAATTATCAGGAGATATTAATTTTATGATTAATAATATTTAGAATGATTAAAGAGTACTATATATAATTAATGAGGGTATAAAAGGAATAAAATAGTATTAAAGTGAGCATATTCAAAATGACAAAGATTAAATAAAATAAATTTTACTCTAAAACTAATTCTCTACATTAAGCTATAATCTAAAGAGTAATTTCTTGAAAAATATATATCTATATCTCTCTCTTTCTCTAGACTTCTACATTAAATCAATATATTAATGAAAATAAATTATAATCTATTTTTAAATATACTCAATCAAAGAAGTGAAAAATGTACAAATAGTACTTTAGGTAGTCGAGGCTTTTAGTGCATCTTCTTAGAGCTTGTTTCATGAACGCTCTTATTATATATTATATGTCTTCCATGCTTTCCATAACTCAAGGAATAAATTAATGGGAAAATATAACATGTTTGCTAGTTTATAATACATTTTAACAAGTAAGTAAGTAAAATTGTATATATAAAATACTTTCTCTCTCCATCAGTATTAGATTAGCCCTTCAAATTGAGAACATTTTGTAATCTCCTTTAAGATAAGTTCACTAACCAAGTAGTTCTTCTCCGTTATGAAATAAAATAAAATTTTATATTGATTTAAGGAATATTTGATATTTTCAATAAATTATCATACTTTCTTAACTTATTATTATGCTCTCCAAGTTTAGAATTTGCAGAAAATGAAATTTGAATTTGAATTTAGGTTGAATATGAAACAAAGTTCTTGATGATATATAAAATAGGTAACATTGTGAATTAAGAGAAATGATCTTATGTATATATATCCTTGTGCTTAAAACTTGTGTAACTTCACCTTTTCCTCCTTTACTTTCTACCTCTTCTTCATTGAACTTCAAAGCTCAAGAAGAATAATTTACTAATAAGACTTCTACTTATAATTACCCAAAATTAATGAAGTATTTTTTACAATTATAAAATATTGAAAACCTTTCAAGATTTTCAAAAAAAAGGATTAAAAGAAATTTTATTGAGATAAAGAAGAGAGTGAGAAGAGTGAGGATGATAATTTCAGATTAAGTCATCTAGTCTAGTCGAGGATTACTTGAAGAAGATAATAATTGAATTTTATCACACTTCTTTGCACTCAAAGATACATCATAAAATAATTACTTTATTTAAAAAAATTGAATGTAGAAATATTTCTAAGACAAGGGTAGCAAATGCTAAATTTGATCCAAGAAAACATCTATTATGCTCAAATACGTCCTCTTACCTCGAATGATTGGTAAAACTTCAATAAAAAAATTATGTATGAAAAATAGAGCATAGAATCTATATTGTATTAGAATAATTATCGGCTCAAAACCTCAGATGAAATATTAATTTATTAAAAGATGTTATAGCTCAAATCTTCAAAGCTAGTCTAAAATTGACATTTAGCAAAAAGTAATTGCCAAGTATTCATCACTCTCATAGAGCTTTCATATGTCACGTCATTTGTAGCGTTGCACCTAGATTGCTCGGATGTTGAACTAGTAGTAGTGTGGGTGGTTAGAGGTATTTTGGCAATTACTCAGAGACTACTTTTTGATGGTCAGATTTCATGTTCAAGGTATTGACTACATGGTGGAGCGCACCGTCACTTGCATAATATGCACCGTCAGGTGTGCCATCTATGGGACCGTTTAAGGTTAGAGACTTAGGTCAAGATCAGAGGTATACTTTCAAAGCGCAGCTCCAGAGAGCCTAGGTCTCTGATGTTGAGCCTTCAAGTTCCTGGCTATGGTGGACAAAGGCCAGCGAGCGTCACCTGGAATCTCTTAGTTGGAGTGGATGTGGTTTGATTGTAATTAATGTCTAGCTGTTTGTAAATTGTTGTGTGAGAGGTCAAATACTGATTTGATTGATTGAGTGTGATTTAAGTTGAGAAAAAATTGATTAGTGTGGCACTTTAGAATTCATGTAAGACTTATGTGTGAGTTGTGCTTCTATAGTGTATGATGTTGACTACAATGTATGTTGTGCATTGATGTATATTTGCATGACACATCTGAGTAGTATTCGTAGATGTTTGTTGGAAAAGGAAAATAGTACAAGATAATTGAAGAATTTTTGCTTGTTATTCTATTTCTTCTTACATTTGCTTGTTAGCACTTGAGTATTTTTCAAATTTATTGACAAAAAGCACTAAATATTCACTATATAAGACAATATTAGCTTCTCTCTTTTGTCTAGTTTTTATTAACACATAAAACTGTTTCAATAGAATATAATCTCACTCCTTATTAAAAGAAGAAAAACAGGTTTAGAGCAAAACATCAATCATAAAACTGTTCAATAGAATATAATCTCACTGCTTATTAAAAAAGAAAAACAGGTTTAGAGAAAAACATTAATAATTTAATATTTAAAATGTGTATCAACCAAGAAATGAATCATCTAATCTAGGTATTTTGGGTTATCATATTACAAAATTTGATTGCAATTTCAAAACTGTAATATCTTAAAATAATAAATTAACATTTAATTTGACTGCTGTCCATATAATATATAACTTAAAGTTTTCTCATGGACAGATGGGTAGGATGATATGTAGAATAAAAGTACATCTTTTCTATTTTCATATAAAAGATGTACTTTTAGGATGTACAGTTTCAATTATCATTTGACATGGGATCTGGTAATGAGCTATCTAGTCAAAAGTCAAAGTAAGGAAAATCCATGTTATTAGATACAAATTTGAACTATCAAGTTAATTAAACCATCTTCTAATTTAACTCATTCTCAATTAGATAAAATTTACTGAATGATAAATATTTTATAATCCATTACAAATTGATGAAAGCAGTATTTCCTTACTTCTTGGTTCATATAAGAAATTGGGTCAAAGCACGTTCACCTTTTTCTCTTACATCAACTTGGCTGCACGGTAATCTCATCTATGGTTACGAGAAAATCTTCTACATATAAGGATAAGGATGAAAGTAACCCACTTGGGGGTTCTAATACTTACGGAACTCCCTGTTGTGACTTAGTAAATCATCTCAAAATTCATCACGGTAAAATATTCTCAAAAGCATAATCTGTAAAGGATTTTCCTTTGTCCCGACGCTGAAATTTGCAACATTTAAAGAAATTAACGATTTATAAAACTAACTTTTAGAGCGTCAACTGGACATTCTAGTACACCCTACCCTACTCTCAAAAGCGGTACGCTAAGTGTTTATTTACTGACATGGTGTTTTCGAGCCTGTTGTTCGATCCCTGCTCCCTGAAAAGCCTTCCAAGAATCTAGAAAGTAACGTAGGGCTCCGGTGCTCCGGATATCTTATCGTCAATCGTCACTGGCAGCAATAGCAATGTCGATGCAGTGTGCTGTGCTGTACACCAACCCTTCTGTTCAGCTCTTTCGGCAAGGTGTTGTCTCTTCTGCCGAAAGCTTCATAGAAGGAAAGGCTACCGACCGTAGTAGAAAACACAAAGGATGGAAAGACTCTATTAAGCCAAAAGAGATAAAATGGAGCTAAGTATAAAATCGCATGGTATCGAAATGAGAAATTACAGTATTGCATCTAAGATATCAAAGTTATGCAAGTAGTAAGGTCTATAAACTAATCCAAGTCATGACTTGGATTAGTTTATATCCAAGTCATGCGAGTATTGCATCTAAGATATCAAAGTTATGCAAGTAGTAAGGTCTATAAACTAATCCAAGTCATGACTTGGATTAGTTTATATCCAAGTCATGCGAATAGTAAGGTTCTACAATATCCTAAGAAGTTTCATTTAGCCCAAGTCATGTGAATAGTAAGGTTCTACAATATCCTAAGAAGTTCCATTTAGCGTGATTATTCTCCTATGAATTGTATCAATCATGGTTCTGTGTAGAACATTGAATACACGCAATTTTAAAATACAACATGAAGTATGATACTTTTGATATTTAATATGGTAAGCACTCACACTCTCTTTAATAAATATAGAATGTCATATCCATTGCCCATGCCTTGATATCTAAAACTAAAAACTCTGGCACACTCTTTGATAAACATACGAAATGCTGCATCCATCAATTCATATGATTTGTTGCATATACTATACTATACTCGGGGATTTTCTTGCTGTTGCTAGGCTCGGCCCCATCAAGGGATGAGTATCATAGCACACAATGAGGACTAAGAGAGAGACAAGGGTACATCAAGCCCTACAAGGGAGAGACAAAAGAGGTAGAATGGGGCTAGGCCCCAATAGTATAGATATGAGAAATTTGCCCTATCACCCATAAGATATCCGAGCTATGCAAATCTTAAGGTCTACAAACTACTGGAGCATCCAAAGAAGCATCACCTAGAGTGGTTGCTCTCTTATGGATTGGACCAGCCAATGCTCTCTGTAGAGCAATGGCCATACATTATCTAACATATACTACAAAGTATGCGAGTGAGAGTGGTACCTCTTGGCATATAATATGATAAGCTCTCATGCACTCCTTGACAAATATGCCAAGGAGTGTCAAACGCCATGTCCATTGCTCCATATAACTCCTAGGCTAGAGGAACAAAGAGGTGACCTCGCTGCGTAGCCCTATACTTGGAGACCTTGGGTCTTGCTGCTGCTCCGCTCACCACCACCCATCCAAGAGGATGAGTAATCACTCCCTCCAAAACTGCATCACACATAAGGTCCATAACCACAACATCTACCACTATCACCTGATCATCTAGGACCAAGTATCAGTATGCTTTGACATGTATCGTCTGCAACAAATATGAACGCTCCATCCAAGCAAGGTATCCATCCTCTTGTGCCATAACAAACACTATATCCTTAGTGACATCATGGGTAGATGTCCTCTATCATCCATAACAACACCATGTCACATGATCATTGAGGCATCTAGTGTAGAACCATACTCACAAGTGAGTAACAAAGATGTAGATGGGTGGACCAAATTTAAGCAAAACCTCATCATTGTAGAGAAAGTGGATGGTGTGAGTCAAAATGCCCTAATGCACGGTCAAGCTTAGGATCCAAGAGCTTGCACCCTTGCTAGAGCAAGAGCAAAGATGTGCTCTAGTGGCCCAAGGAGTAGATGAGTCAAGTAAGAGAGAATGTAGCATATGCTGACACTAATGCTCCATCAAGGACAACTACAACCTCTGGTCCAATCTGATGATAGTGAAGCAAAGGATGGAAGGTACTCCCGTGCACATGGAGATAGACCATCTCTCATTTGCCACAATAATACCTAAAGAGAAAAGGATCGTTTTGTCACCTTGGTCACATAAGTCCTTAAAATTGGCCTATTAGCAACCACAAAATGGGAGGAAAGTAGGGTGTTGAGAGAGCCCAACTACCTAAAAATGCTATAGATGCCATCTCTTCCATAAATAATAAGCCCACCCCTCTGCATGAGATCAATGGAGATATCTCTCTACATGCCAAAATCCCTTGTCACACAATCAAATGTCCTTGGTCTGATAATATCACAAAAGACTCCCATAATCCTCCTATCTTATAAATCCTCCTATAAGCTTTCAGACGTGATCAAAAAGTCAAGGAAGGGAGAACAATACAAAGTAGGTAAATCTGTTTACAAGAAATACTAGAGGAGAGTATACCCAATGCCACATGCAGATCTTTTAGTAGAGGAAGGTCATCCACATGGAGAATATCCTCTACAAAGGCAATGTCTAAGAAGTATGTGAAAAAATCCTTGGATTTGATTGGCACTCCAAGAATACATAGTCCATTTATAGAGGCAACACACCCCTTTGGAAGCTCAAGGTGGGGAAGGATACCTTAAGGGACCATGCTCTGTACTTTTACACCTTGACTCTCATGTCTACAAGATGTAGCTTGGTAGTCAAGTGATCAAAGGCATGCCTAATCTAATCTATAGAGCACATAATATATGTACCGTTTACCAAGGAGAGGAATACACAACCTAGCATGGCCAAAGTAGTAGATAAGAGAGCTCTGAAGTGAGCCATGGCAAACAAAGCTCTCCCTATCTTGTATTGATAATTGACTCCAAGACTGTGACTCCCTCCTATGACCACCCATGTTGGTAGTAAAGGGAAGCAAGAGAGCCATAGCATGAGCACACAAGGGAATGAGACTCACCAAGGATCCACCAGCTTCCCTAAGCTCTCTAAAGATGGGTCCTCAAGAGACACTATTAAAAGCGTTCTCAACATCCACCAATAGGACAACACACTCCGGATGGATATCTAGGAGTGCCTTGATGCCTAGAAAAATAACCTCGCAACCTCCAAGTGTAACTACTCCAAACAGATGTGGACTGAGGTGCTCTTGGAAGTGAGATTGATGATCAAGGACAATGGTACGGCTAACCAAGCACAAAAAGATCTCCCCAATAACAATTGGTCAAATGCTCCTCATGCACTTCTCCATTGCAAGAAGTTGACTAGCCCCTCACAACTCACTAACTAACACAGGAATATCTCCCCTTGCTCTTGCTACAACCACTTAAATCAACTCAATAAATCCATTAGAAGGATCATTAGCCTGAAAGCAATCTCTAAGATGATCATATACCATCCTTGAAAAGCTTTGTGAGAAGAGGTGATGGGCATTGCACAATGCTTGTGCAAAAAGTGACCTATGAAGACATTAAAGTTGCTCAGGCTGATCATCTAAGACCTCTATTGTTATTCCCTCTCCTACCATAGGATGTAGTGAGTGTAAGGAAGAGATAGTCTCATCAGTGGGACTAGCCATAGACAAAGTGTGCAATGCTCGTGTTGCTCTACTAAACTCTCTTGCTTGACCCAATGACCTACATAGTCATAATTGAGTAGACTATGTGGTATCTTCTAGTGGAATATGTCTCCTAAAACATGTAGCCCTCATTTACTCCTCTTGTAGGGCAGCCAAATCTCCCACTCGGAATTAATGAAATCTACCAGCCACCTCTCTATGCCCCACACGTCTCTCTCTAGCATAACAAGGCACCATCAAGGGAGTAAGAGGAATAAGAAAAATGGTAACTCATCAAAGTGATTACGTGCAAAACGATCAAGTTGTAGGCAAAAAGCCTATCTAACCTCATCATGGTTATACGAGGTAGCCTATGGAATAGACATGAACATGGAAAACTAGTCTCAAATAACCCCAAAATACAACTTGCTTGAGATGCTAACCACTCCCATGACTTGATTGGCATCCTTGGAATGGTCAACAAAGGGATAGAGGAAGCGTTTATAATCTTGAGTATCACCGTTGTTGATGTGGTAGTTTGCCTCACATGAGTATCCCAAGTGGTTCAATCATAGTCCTTGTGCATCCTTCTCACATGGGTATTTACCCCTAGTGAGGTAAAGCGTTGATGACACACCAGGTATGGTGTATCTCGAGCCACTCTAGATGATCTCACTTGAAGAAGTTTAGTCATGGCTAGCACAAGTATAATGATCGTAACACACTATGCTCCTTTGCATATCTCCCCATACCTGCAAATCACAACCCCTTATTATTCAACCCACATGACTAAATACCATCTCTCTTCAACCCACATGACTAAATACACTCTGTGTACCCTACAAACTATAAATTCTCATAACTTTCAATTTCCATCTCAAATTTTTTTAAACTAAATTCAGATGGAACCCAAACATGAATACCAATAAATATAAAAATGAAAATTCCTGACTCATCGCTCTCAATGTGAAGTAGTCACTCTAAACCCTAAAAAATCTAAAAGTATTCATAAATTTTTATTCAATTCTCTATAGCCTTCGATCTAGATACCAATGGAACCAAAATTGTAAAATGAACAGAATCTGCTATTCGCATACGAGCTCTCTAACACTCTAGAATATACTCTCCTAGAAGCCAGTGGATTCTAGGATTGTTTCCTAAGGAATAAGCGAGTTAGAGATTCCACATTTGGTTAGACTTCAACCGATATGGTTACGCTCTCCGCGATCTCTGCTTCCATGGACTACTTGCTCAGTGGATTTCAAGCCGATTCCAACGTGGTTCAGTTTTACCGCAATCCGGTGGTGGTCTAGTCCATCAAGGCACTTTCGTAGAGTGTGACAACTCTCATCATCCATCGATACGGTAAAGCACGAGATGGAAGCCTTCATGAATTATCTTACCAAATCTTACCCGGAGAAAACTCGAGGCTTACTTCCTCTGTAGTTTCCCATTGAGATACGGAGGCTTTAGTTCAAGGTATTAGATATTTGTTCATTAAGATCGCATTTTGGTAATCACTTAAGGTGCTGTCGTGGATGGTACATTGCCCGGTGGAATGATATCGGCTCGTGTGGCTCAGGTGGGGACTACTCACAGGCTATGTAACGATGTTCCTGGCGAGATGTCATGAACCTCACGTCACTTTAATGGTATATCAAGTGTAAGCGTTACTACACCCGTGCACTTGATTCTAAGGTGGATCGTGTAGAGTAATATCTGCCTGCCAGACTACAAATTCGGTTGAATAGGGAAATGATTTGTTTGGAGAGATGTTTCCCTTGAATCTCTTATTTCAGACTAATGGTCATTGATCATCTGATCGTAGGGTGTTCGTTGATCTTCCCTAACTGCTGGTAATACATTTATCTGTCGGATGTACGAGGTCGATCACGCCACGATGCAAACCTCCTCTTCGCATGCTTTTTCCAATTATTTGCAGTCTCCTCACAACTAAGTAGGATAGTGCAAATTTCAAATGGGATGCTTACGTCTTTTCATGTCTTTGGTCTCCTTACACAAGGTTCCATGTGTGAAAATAAAGCATCCACAGTACCGCGCAAATACTTTGAATGATTACGGATAAAGTGGAAGGGGATCAATCATGCTGAAAGCCTGAAGCACAGTCCGTCTGTGTGTAAGCAAATTTTGCTCTCTCATCAGTCGGAGCTATTGGCCGCTTGCACAACTAATCCAGGGCGGCTCTACGCTAGCAATGCTATGGCGATTCTACTCGTGGAGTCCTAGTATAAAGAAGACAAGCGTGTATAGAAACTCACAAACACCAGAGACTTGAGGGATGTGGAACCGTACAAAAAGTAAGCAAATTTTCACTGTTGGCATTCCAGCTTCCAGCCAGCTTCAGGAGACGTTATGAGCACGTGTTCAGCGCACTCCGTCACCATGTTTGTAATATTTGTACCATTTGAACACCAGGCATTTCAGTCCAAAAGTGGAATGGACATAAGTGCTTGGAATGACAGAATTTGAATATGAACATTTTACAGGGCTGCGCAAATGCACAGATGAATCTGAGAAAATTGAGAAACAGGTTTCCTGTTCTTTCTCTTGCAAATAGGGTTCTATGCGGTTGTGTACCTGAGTATCAAATTATATTAAGCTATTTTAGGATAGTTTAATCTAGACTAGACTGTAATTCGTTCGCTGGAGAGTGCTGAATGAACTTTCGCCTGATACCCAACTTGTCAAGGAAAAGCTGATTCATACCATAACTGCTGTAACTAGCTGCAGTTCTTGATATGGTAGTCAAGGTCTTTCAGAGTTGAGAAATTGCAGAAGGAATGTAATGTAAACAGTCCTCTAAGAGACGCTCTTACCGACGGGGCCTGTGGTCTCACAACTCATAGATGGCTTCTCCAACAAAACTAGTGATTCGACGTCGTAGACACACCAACCGGTGTAGTTTCTGACGACGTCCACTTGCTATGCACAACGACCTTCCTCGGGAGATCAGATAACGATATATGGCTTCAGATGAGCTAGGAAACTAGGACCCTCTTCAGTGGTCGTTGTAATTGCTTAAACCATCAAAAGTTCACACTGGTAAATGCCTGAACCTTTCATAGTCTTGATGTAGTGCTGAAGAGAATCAAGTTGTCGACAGGTGGTGGTTGCTCATGCACATGTATTCCATATCGATGTTGTCCGTAGTTCTCGGCGTAAGTGAGAGCGTTGAAGGCTAGCGCTGTGTCTCAATTATGTGAAGATCCGTGCGTATTAAACAAGATCTGTCGTGTGTCCCTCCACCAGCAGTCATACTGAAATCCCAGCCATCACTCCCACGTATTTGGTATCGACATCAGGTTCATCATCACTTTCCAAAGATAGTGAGACTGGCAGCTCCACATTGTCGTTATCATCAAAATCTGACCATTGACTCCCACTTTGTTCTTCCAAAGTGTAGTCCACTTCAACTCCAATGGCCTCCAGCACGTCCAAATAAATTTGCTTGGTTGGTTTGAGCCCCAGACTTTTCATCTGGTCCAACACCGGTTGTATCCTTGCCACCTTACCTACCTTTTTATAATAACGAATAAGTATGCCATGAGAGAAGGACGTAGGATACACACCAACTGACTCCTCGGAATTCCTCAGAAGAGACTCTGCCTCATCTGGCAAATCGTTGAAGCAGTAGGATTCAACCATCCGATTCAACGTACAAGATTCAGGTTTCAAACCCCACATCTTCATCGTATTCACTACCTCCTTCATTTTGATAAACAGGCCTGACTTGCCATAAGCACCTATTAGTGCTTCGTAAGTTATAAACGAGGGAGTGACTTCCGCTTTCTGCATCTCCTGGAAGATCCATTCAGACTTCTCCCACATACCTGCATTCCCATAATTTGTAATCATAGAGTTGTAAGTCTTAACGCCTGGATGTAGAATTGGTCCTCTCCTGGGTAGAGACATGCTTGACAGAACTGCCTCCATTTTCGCAAACTCCTCAGCCTTGCCATATGAATCTATCATAGTATTGAAGGTTACAATATCTGGCTTCAGACTATCCTCCCTCATTTTCTTGAAAACCTCCTCCATTTTCACAATCTCTCCCGCTTTCCCATACGCATCTATGAGACCGTTGTACGTGTACGAATCCGGGGTTAAGTCTCGATCGAACATCTCTTTGAAGAAAGCGTCCACTTTCTGACCTTGACCTAGCTGAGCAGCAGCTCTGATGACTATGTTATATGTTACAACATTTGGCAGACACGAACGCTTCCCTTTCATTTCTTCCAGTAAACCGACTGCTTTCTCAAACCCCTTCTCCTTGTCATCACTGCGCAGGTACACTCCCATTACAGAGTTGTATAAGGAGGTGTCCGGACGACAACCGTGCTTCTTCATCTCCGCAAACAACCACATAGCGAGACGATACTGACGCTCCTTCCCCATAATTGAGATGAGCTTGGAGTAGTAACCATTGTCTGGTTTATACCACTTTTGCATCTGAATCCACCTAAAAACCTGTCATCCACAAGATGTGAGCATGAGTATAATGAACCATTTTATAGCATACCATGAATTTGGATCATCTAAAGAAATGCTGTCATACTGACTGAACCACTCAATAGTAGATGACAAATAGTAGATCATTGACTGCGGAAGTCTCACTAAACACTTGCTGTCGAAAAAATGTGCGCAACACTTTGCGACCTTCTCTGAATATACCATGCGAGAATATCTTCTAGGATTCAAAAATTGCTGACCTAGTCTTAATCAGAAGATGTTGAAATCATGCACAAACTAGTGCAAGTAACGCCGCCGCAACTGTTTAGAAGTTCTACAGACTAGCCGGAGGCCATGAAAAGTCAAGCGCAAGAAGGAGCTTATATCTGAATTCAGTAGTCAGGATCCACTTGAATTCTACAAATGTATTGCGCAACCTTGACACAGAAGTCCTGATCTGTTAATTCGAGAAACGTCGTAACTCATCTGCAAGTGACTGAATCTGTCTGTTGCCTCTGTACCATAAATCCGAGGAAAAGGAACTACAGAGTAAATCTAAGCTATAGTGTAGCCCGCCAACAATGAAATCCGTGATTACCCGTGTTTCACCCGTGTACAATTTGTTTCTGTTTGTAGAAATGCAACCTTGAAGTAAATTACATCCATTGCAACCACCTTCCGAGGCACCATAGCATTCCATACGTTAAATATAGGAAAGAAAGAGAGAGTGATATACTCTAGAAGCTACCGTTATGTGCTTCTCATATTTAATAAAAGCGATACAGTACGTTGATAATCCACACTTGCGAGAATTTAAATGCAGAACTAAAACTTCTCAATTTCACTGACCTCAAGTGCAAGCTGCCATTTCCGACGCTTCCCAATTCCGTCAAGTATATTGAACCAGTCAGGAGGTTTCAGCCATCGCCCGTGCTTATTGAGCGTCACCTCCGCAGACTCATCGCTTTTACACAGCACTTTCACAACCATTTGCACAGTCTCCTGTGACGCATCCTTGTACTTCTTGAAAAACCGACTCCGCTGGGCCCTCACATTACAAAATCGGTACCCCTTGCCAACATCACCAACTCTCACAATTTTCAAAAGGGCAAAGTCTCGACAAATTCCTCCACTGTCTGAGCTCCAATTCCCGGTCTTCTTCTCCACCATTAAATTCAAGCATCGAGGACCGAACAGACCTGGAAACGAAACGGACGTTGACATTGCTGCAGCTCGACCTGCTGCCCCCTTAGTGCAATTCGATCCCCAGGTGCTGCACCCTGGAGTTGAAATCTGAAGCACTACCATCTCCACTGATCCCTCACCTCCCCCTTCTCCGGAGGATTCTAATTCTCCAAAGTACTGCCGCTGAAGATAGCTCCTGAAACTGGACCAGCACCATCCACGTTACCGATGGTAGACGTCCGTCTCTCGTTCTCTCCATTCACGTGTACTCACAAGAATTCCATTCCAAGGACGGACGGATAATGAATCTCACCACTGTATGCTTGACGAAGCCGGGAATATACTGTAACATTTCCCGGTAAGTTTTGTGAATTCACGGTACCCAGAGGCTATTTCCCGGCAGATTGGGTAAAGACCAAGAATCATGAGCCGGAACGAATATTCTCACCCGGCATCAAAGAGTGCCTGGTTCCCGGTACTGTACTGGCCATTTGAAGGAGGATAATTTACCGAAGGACCGCCACTGTGTTTGGGGACACCCTGCAGTAACTGCAACATGTATCGGTAGCTTCGATGAGTTTGTGCTACCCGTGAAGGTTGTCCCGATAAAACTGGAGACCGTGGTACTCAAGAGTGTTGATGAAAAAAAGGAATATTCGGCTCTCGAATATGAGGGGACTACAAACAAACCGTTACGAACCCAGAATAACACCAACAAGTTCCCGGGAAAGGAGTCCTCCTTTCAGAAATCGCATCCTCCCCACAGTGCAAGTACTCCGGTACACGAGTGAACTGGTTTGCTTAGACACACTCCTCAGATCATTAAGACCCTTGGGTTGGACCCTCTGGACGTAGATCGTAGAGTTATTGGTCCAGTCAAGTACGAAGTTGAAAATGGGGCCCGTTCAAGTAAGTATCTAAGAGCATCTGAGTCGACCGCATTCGAAGAGCTCAGTAGCAGGAGAGCAAGGGAAGCAGAGAGGGGAGGGAGGGAGGGAGGGAAGAAACGAAGGGTTTGTGTAACCAGATCGAGAGTCCTTTGAATTACTGTTTTCGAAGTTTGAGTAGCTTTTAGATGGGTATGCAGCTTGAATTAAAATTTCTTGTGATTTGGTTATGGATATTTCGATCAAGTCTTCTGGCACGGGGAGCACCGGACGCGGTGCTTCGATTCAACGCCGAAGGCACATTCAAAATCCTTCAGGTAAGTTTCTAGTGAAGCTTGCGTCAATAACCAACTGTTTATGCTAGATATGTTCTGATCTGCCGCACCTGGCCCTGATTCATTCAGAAATTGGCAATCAGGACTGTTGTAATTATCTGGTGAAAACAGGGTTTGCTGCAAAGTGCAGTTTGGTCTGGCCGTTTGATTACAGTTATCATTAACTTGCGCATTTATGCTGGCATGTGATGTTTGAGAATTTGCTTGTGGAGTGAATGTTGATGGTCCGGACTTACGACATATTTCAGATTGCCGACATGCATTATGGGAATGGAGCCACCACTGCTTGCGAAGATGTGGAGGCTGGAGTGATGGCAACCTGCTCCGATCTCAATACCACGGTGTTCGTTCTCCGGATGATCGAAACAGAAAAGCCGGATTTGATAGTGTTTACAGGTACTAGTCCTTTATATTCTTCATGTGTCTTGTATGTGGAAACTGGGATAACAAAGGCTGAGTGACGATATTCGATGGAAATTCTTTTTGGACTAAACATAAGCAGAGTAAGAGGACATCCTAAGCATCTCGTACCGTCTTCGAGGATTCCTTGTCCACTGAGACACCGGGAGTGCCATTCTCTCAGGGAACCAAGTACAGAAAATCAATGCACATTGTAAACATCGTCTTCGCAAAGCATCGATAAAGGATAAGCGTATCTCCTCATGCTGCAGAATATTAAGCTAAAAGTTTCAGGTTCGTGTGGACCACTGGCGATCGACCATCCCTCATCTAAGGAAACTAGTCCAGACCTTCTACTTAGTAGCCCAAATCACTCTTGAACAGCTACTTTACAAGATGAGAAGAGGATGAATACAATCAGGAGAGATTTGTTGGCCTCAATTTGAACGGTAATATGGTCCAATACTCTAATCAATTCCGATGTTACAAAGTTGCATAAGTGCCTCCCAATGTAGTACCCATTGAAAATGTACTACCCTTCCCGGAAAGGAACTTTTTCTGATTCAGAGAGGAGTGGTCGTATCCAAGAACTGACGATCCCAACATCGGCAGTCAATTGTAACTTTTGTTGGTTGAGGGCTACCATCAAAGTAGCAACTCGGGCCATAGGGCTATCACAAGACTGCAAGCGTGAGGATCTGGACGTCTGATCAGGCTCCATTGCTGACAGTTTCAGTAACATCAAGTAGGATCATGTCATCCTTACTGATCTAAACCATGTGTGGAATTTAGACTTTGTCTGTTCGTCAGTCAGCTTGGTCATCTTGAGCCACTGGAACGGTTCGCAGTTGTTTGCATGTTTGCACAATATGGTGATGACTCATAAGCTTTTGAACAGAAACTCGGTACAAGGGGTACTGGCATTCGCCAGAACTGCGTTAGGCACTGATGAAATCGTTAGTGCTTTCGTGAAGGCTTACTTTTGACCGCCTGTCTGCTTCCTTCAGTGTTTAGTGTTTTACAACTCATGAGTTCATAGAGCATACTGCGAAATACACTATTCAGTCCTCTCCCGCTTCGCTCCACTCCACCCAATCCTCAACTAAAGCTCTGTCTTTTGCTCCTTTCTCTGTTTGGTGGTTCTCCCCCGCTTTCAATTTCAGATGCTTAATCTGTTGTGTCTTGGTTGTTATTACATGATCTATAGTAGCTCTCTGTAGGTGCTACTTATCAAATGTATCAATTATGTCTTGATTTCTGCTGATCGTCGTGATGTTAGATTCACTTAAATTCCATTTCCTTAGATGCAATTCATTACGATTTGCACACGTTCATGCCTGCATTTCATATGCACTTCATGTGCACGTTCTCGATTCCATACTTAGTGGGTACTGGATCCCCCGTTCTTCGAGTGGCTTCTGCTCCCGTTTCTCAAATATGGAGATGACTTAGTGCAACAGCCCTCGAAGTCCCACCATTCTGTAGTTATTTTTTCCTTTTCCGTAGAAAGCGGAGATTATTCTTTCCTGCACGGGACCCACTAGTACTTGCCCCTCTTACTCAAACGGACCTCTCACACACGACCCCTCTCATTCTCTCGCTCTCCTCTTCGGCTATTTCTCGGTTCTTCGTACTCGTCTCTATGTTTTGCCTCTGCTTTCAATCGGTGATTTTGCTGGTATTGCCAAGATGCGTCTCCTATCTTTTCTTTGGGCATGCTTCCACTTGTGCATCTTCTGTGACCATTATCTTCGCATCATTTCATCTTTCCATCAGGTCACCTTTTATTCTTTCTGCCTTAAAGCTACTTCTCCCAGGGCTGCTGGTTTCAGCCGACCATTCCTGAGCGGCACTTTTGGTAGTAACCGAGTTTGCGTTGGCACAATGAGCTTTCGAACAGAAACTTGGTACAAGGGCTACTGGCATTCGCCTAATTACTTCGGCACTGCGTTTGGCACTGATGAAGTTGTTAGTGCTTTCGTGCAGGTTTACTATGACCGTCTTTCTGCTTCCTTCATTGACTCATGCGTTCATAGAGCTTGGTGCGATATACATTATCCAGTTCTCTCACGGTTCACTCCAGCCCAGCCAAGATACCTCCATTTCTCTCCCACTTCGCTCCACTCCACCCCTCTTCCACTCAAGCTATGTTTTTTTACCTATTCGCTCTATATTTATTCTTGTTGTTCCGATTGGACTTTCCTACTCGCTCGATGCGCCTCCTCCGCTTTCAATTTCAGATCTTAATCTGTTGCTGTTGTTATCTCTTTATTCTTCTTCTATGATGTTTATTAGTTCACTGCAGGTGCTACTTATGAGATGAATCAATTTCTGTTTGTTCCTTTCTATCACTTCCGCTTACTTTTTGGTTATGTATTTTATTACTTAGATTCACTTCAATTCTACTTGCATTTCATATGGACGTCACATGCACGTTGTCGTGTTCCCTACTTAGTGGGATCTGGATCCCCCGTTCTTCGGACGGCTTCTATTTCCATTTCTCAAATATGGAGATGATGGCCTAAAGGTGGATGAAAACAATCTAGTCAGAGTTCTCCTTGACAGAGAGGAGTATAATTTTTTCTAAACAAATGAAGTAAATCTGATAGACGTCGTTCCTGTTGTTTCAGGTGATAACATTGACTGGGCAGCTACAGATGCTAAAGTTTCTATGAACGCAGCGTTTAGACCTGCTATAGAAGCAAAAATTCCCTGGGCTGCAATCCTCGGCAACCATGACGTGGATTCGAATCTTCGCCGGCCCCAACTGATGGAGTATATATCTCAGATGGAGAACTCCTTGGCGAAAAAATTGAATCCTCCAGCCGAAGGAGTTTATGGATGGGGGAACTATTATTTGTCAGTACTTGGCCCTTCTGAAACAGAGATGCAAAGTACAAGTTTACTCAATCTTTACTTCCTGGATAGCGGAGATAACTCTAAAATGCACGGAGTAAGAGGATACGACTGGATCAGAAGAAGTCAACAAACATGGTTTTCCAACCTCTCGGCTCAGCTTCGGGTCTGTTCACTCCCCTTCTTTTATGCAAGAAGTTGTTATTAGTACATGGCTGAGCCGAAGAATAGCCCTTGTTGATGCCTGTACATTCTATGTCTTTTTCTGTCTAATGCCTTCAGCAACTTTTTGCTAGAAAGGCTAGCAACATTTTGCTAGTGTCCGAGGGCTGTTCCCTACTAGTACTATGTTCTATCCCTGTCGAGTACGGAAGTCAAGGCGGGATATCATCAACCGCTCTTAAAGTTTCCTTTCTCGGTTCACCTCCTCATTTTTATTCTAAACTTGCTTGTGAAATGTTTCTATTACAGTCTGCGTCACCAAATTCACCGGCATTGGCTTTTTTCCACATTCCAATTCCGGAGTATGATACCGTTCTCTACCGGGATCATATTGTAGGTCGCCAGTTGGAAGATGTGTATTCTCCACCTATCAACTCTGGTTTCTTCACCACTCTACTCGAAAGTGGAGATGTTAAGGCTACCTTTGTTGGACATGATCACTTGAACGACTATTGCGGAAAGTTGATGGGTGTGAACCTATGCTATGGAGGAGGAAGTGGCTATCACGCGTATGGTAGGAAAGGTGTTCCTAGGCGAGCCCGGGTTATTATTGCTAGCCTAAATCATGATGACCTGGGGCACTTGACAGACAGTTGTAATATATCAACATGGAAGCGACTTGATGATCGTGATATGACAAGAATCGACTCTCAAGTGCTTTACAGTAAGGCGATTGAATCCCCCTCTCGATTGAAAACGTTTGCCTATCGTAAGGGTTGTTCCTGGCCTTGGGTACCCTTTGCATATCCACAGGGTAAATGTTTCTTCTGGACATCGATCATCTACACGGGAGTGGTGACATTACTGAGTATAGTCGCGTTCTTTTCCGGCCTTTTGTTCCATAGATACCGTTTCACACGGTCTTCAGCTTATAAGCTTGTAAGTACGGAAGGAAAGTAAAGCCAAGGGTAGTGGGGGACAAAGCTGTTTTATCGGTAAGGACTTCTAACACAAATACATCAGCCCCTTTTAAGTAGCTTTCCTTTCTTAGGGTTTCATCTCAGCATTGAGGAAAGCTCCGATATATCGTTTCTACTAAATGATGTCGCTAGAGTTGCTCCACCTTAGAGAGTACGCGATCGACCAGCAACTGCATAGCATTCAGGTTAGGATTATCTTAGCCGTTATCCCGCCATGTAACATAGCAAGAATCGATGTCCCTTGTGCATATCAACCCCGTATGTTTACTCAGCAAGCTGCGAACTTAGCCCTCAGCTCCCTATTTAGAACTAGTGTGCCGTTCTGTTTATAGGGGAGTAGTTGAGGGACGTTGTCGCTAAATTTGTGCCAGATCATAATCATCATGTTTTGAGTAACGATCAATTTTTTTTAATAGAAATCGGATGTAAACGGACACATGTCATACCTTACTGTTGTGGATTATGTACTACATCTGTGGTTGATATTGGGAAACCCATACATACGAGTATAACGGACTTGAAACTTTCGATCCACGGGCTCTGGCAATTTGTACCAAATTTGGTTTCTTTCTTTCCTGCATCTCACAACTGGAGACGAAAGATGTTTTACGAAAGGTTTAAGCACGCCATATTGGTCTAACCAGCAATCACAGATCTCATGCGGACCTTGCAACTATACTTTATATTCACTTCTCGTAAGGTTTCGACATTGAAACACTATCATGCCACGAGGGACTGTTATCATCTTACGAAAGTGAGATAGATGTACGCATGATACCCTATCTCGTCTGCACTCTGGTGAGTCAACCGGGTAAAGTATATTGACCATAAACAAGTGATTAGATTCGTCTGTCGAATGAATTGACAAGGGTACTCTGGGAGTCCAGGTCCTGTGAAGGAAGTGGACACAACTGTAGGCCACTCAATGTCTCAACGAAATCAGAGGAAAACTGAGTATATACTCACGGGGCGCCTTAGTTGAAGGCAATTCAGAACTGCCATGTTACCTAGTGTCCTTCCTTAGCTAAGATCTTATCCTATCAGCCAAAATGACTCTTGATTCAATATGCTTTGTCGCCTTCATCCAGATTATGGAAAGGCAAATTTCAGAGAGTGCAGTCCATCTCATTTTGGAGATACATAGCCTTCCATTTCAATCTAAAGTGAAGTGGCAGGGTAGGTAAAGCAAGAGCCCGAGGAAACAACCACGTAAACTTAGCAAATTTGAGTCTCCTTCTTATAGAAAACTTTGCATTGAAACCATAGTGTGGATATTGTGCTCACAAGCAATCCTTTCTGCTGTGGTATATACGTGTGGGCCTGCCTCTTCTATGATAGGTACAGGCTACTTAAGAAGCTGTACGTCTGGGAGACTAGTTTAGCAATTCTGCTTATTGAACGAGTAAGTACCCGGGACCAACTTGCGTTCTTAGAACAGAACTTGTATAGAATGCAGGACTCCACATTTCATGCAAAGTGCTAAAAGCCCGATCAAGGTATCAACTACATATCTTAACACAGCTTTCGAATTCTCTTTCTACCTCCATTAATAAACGGCCTCGGCAAGACTGTTCGATCAATACCCTGAGATAGACATAATTGAAGTCCCAATCATGTTTGTCAGGCCCTGACTAGTTTACACTGCACGCTGCGAAAAGCATGGTGAAATCACCATTTTCCACCTGTGGAAAATCCTCCAAGACAGAGCACTGCCAGGCCCATGAATAAGAACGGTCCCATCACCGTCAGAAACATACCGATCATCAGCGAGATGTATATCAATCCGAAGCTGAACAGTAAGGGGAAGAGCATGGAATTTCCAACATCGATGGATCCTTCACCTCCACCTTGACTCAGGAGTACGACTGGGATCATGATAGCCACTATTGCCATAGGAAACATTGTGAACCAACCTTCAATGAGAACCCGAGGAGCCTCTCGCAACAACTTGACGGTCACCTACTTCACCCTGTTACCGTCTTCTCGACAAATTCAAGATATTAACAGAACACAGAAGCAATACAATTCTGCTCTGGGGACAGGCTAGCTGCCATCTCCATAACTTCCAGAATCGAGTTCGCAAGTTACAGTAGAGTACCCACACCTTGGTAGTATCCTTAGGCACTGACTTAACAGGTTCTCATCAGACGCAACCTTTTACTTGAGGTCGAGAAAACTCGAGATATATGCACCATATCGGGATGGTGATGATGAAACGCCCAGCAGCTTCATCTATGCACTCCGAAAGACCTTTCCAGATTTTGTTGCTTTCTACTTTTTGATGGAGCGGATCAGTTGCTTTCCACAACGTCATCGTTCAAGAAATGTGCGTTCAGGTCAAACCGTCTCAGGACAGCATCCATAAAATGCTATCTATGTGAGAGTTGTCCACAACTAGCCAGGTGTATCGACTTGTTACCGAGTCTGAAAGAAGCAATTTTTCTCAATTGCCCTTGTTTCAAGAGCTGCCCTTGTGGAGAGGCCTTGACCACATGCTACGAGAAGAAGTCGACACCGATCCCCAGCTGCCTAGTCTCTCCTGCTGCCAACACTCGTAAGCTTCCTCCTTCCTAAATCTCATAGCCTCGAAGAAAAGTTGCATGCTCCTGTCCGGAACACTTGGATTGACTTTTCTTTGAAACTAAATTTAGGAGTGCAGCAGATCAGTCCAGTTCTGTCAAGCGAGACTCAGGGGAGAGCTTACAGAGTTTAGTTTCGCAGAACCTAACAAGTTTTCTACCATCCACAAACTGATCCAACGGAACGAGACTAGTTCAAGAACTGCAACTGCTTCTTCGACACCGACACTAACAATCCGATCCAGCTTCTTCCAGAGTTGTGAGAGAGATTTCGGGGTCTTCTAGGCTCCAATTCTTTTGGTATGAGCCTTATCAGCTCTTCTAGTAGGGAGTGCGATGAACCGACTGTATAAAGTTTACTGCAGCTCTCTACTGGAGTTTTTTATGACTGTTGGAAAAAATGGAAGGCTGATAAAAGAAGTAGGATCATTTCGCTTGACTGGTACCCTGAAATGTCTATATGGGACCACTCAGGGGCAAATTTCGACCACCCGTTCAGACCTTGATTCTAAATTCATGCAACAGGCTAACAATAATAGAATGTTCAAGATGAGCATGCACCAATAATGTGAAGAAAACAGAGGGATGAATCATTCTAGTGCCCCCTGACATTTCCATGACCAGATCAAGCAAAGGCCTCTCTAGCCAGTGCCGATCCTCCAACTGCATGTGTTGGAAATTGGAGAGAGTTACTAACACTGGCCACACTAACTGCACCAGAGCTTCCTTGTATTAATTGCTCAAAGTGAGAAAGTGACGCCAATCTATGGAAGAACTTTCTCCAACAGTAGGGGAACTGGGGTACTTACGGACGAACTACACCGACAGACCGACCCGCCCGTAAAGAATTCGATGGAAGTTGGTCATAATATTGACGAGGACTGACTTACTCTTTCCTCCAATTATGCTGACATTCAAGCACCGAACTCTCTAAAGATTTTAGACTTGCAGAACTGGTAGTTACACGCACATGTTGACGGAGCATCTTTAACTGTTTGATTTGTCCTTTTGTGCATTATGGACCATACCGTACAGATATGAAGACCAAAGACCATTCGGAGGCGGGTTTCTCCTAGACGTCGCTTCTTCGATCCATCCGGCTTCAGCTCCTACTGATCGCTGACAATGGCTGTGTAAGTCAGCTGAAGGATCCAAGCTGGAAAAACTCTTTTGGGTGTGTTTGATGTAATCTTGGGCTAGTGTCGAATCTGAACTTCTTTGAGTATCAGCCGGATAATGGGTTCAAAAATTTGTTTAAAGTGGGTGGCAGAGCGAACCGACTATTGATGCCGTGGGATTGAAAATGTGGGTTCTCATACAGGGTGGTGTCTGCACCCGGCAAGGTTTTGATTACCGGTGGCTACCTGGTTCTTGAGCAGCCAAACATTGGGCTTGTGCTTTCCACATCTGCACGTTTCTACGCCATCGTAAAACCTATACATGAAGCTCCTGCTGCGGATAGCTGGTCATGGGTAAGTTTCTCTGTGTGTGAACTGTGATTGTGGTCACTGATTCCTGGTTCAGGTCTGTGTCCTGAGAATTATTGGATCTTGTTCAACTCTGCTTTCGCATAAATTTTTCCTCGAATATTAACGACGAATCATCAGTAAGATTTCACCACATCGGTGTCGTCAAGACCGATGTGGTGAAACCGATTGGTCGACCGCGTTGGACGAAGGGGTATTCATGTGCCCTCATCAAGGATTCGTGCAATTGGATTAGATGAACAGCCATCTGTTTCTCTATTTCCTGATTCAGTTCTGAGATGAATTAGTGGTTCTCAATTTGAGGTTCGGTTTCTGAATGTTAGTGAGTAGGAATTGGACAGCTATTGCGCTTGTTTATAGGTAGCTCCATAACTTGAGTTTAGAGAATTTCAAACATTGGATATGTCATATGATAAGATATGCCACTGTTGGCTCAAATTGTGCGGTTGTGTCAGAGTTTCTAAGTTCAATCTCTTTTCGTGTAGGCGTGGTCAGACGTAAAAGTCTTGTCGCCCCAGCTGTTCAAGGAAACAAACTACAAGCTTTCTCTCAGAGATTACAGTCTCAAGAACGTAGCACCTAGGTATGTTTTGACATGCCTATATGTCCTGTAAGAGCTGCTATAGATGCCACTGAGGCTGCACGGGTAGCAGCTGAAATCTGCCTTGCATAGATTTGGTGTATCAGGAAGTCGAATTGCACATGGGTTGATGTATCAAGGACATTGATGACATGTTATCCTTCCAACTTTTGTTCACAAGATTGGGGTTTGCTTTGAATTAGCAACAAAATCACCAAGGTTATGTGTGGTGTATCGCCGCAATTGTTACAAGATTGTGTATGATGATACCACGCAAGCTCTCAGATGGTGAGGAGCCTTCCTTTACTTCCATTGTGCAGTGAAGGAGGCAATCCTTTCGTGGAGAATGCGGTCAGCATGGCTGTGTCTGTGGCAGCAGCAAGAGCTGCAAGTACGGGTGCTGGCTCAATAAATCCGATCCTTCTTCAAGGTTGAAACCCAGACCAGGATTCCCTATCACCTGATCACTGTTAGTTTCTCAGTTTACGCAGCTCGAAAGCAAGATCGTCCTGTAGACATGTTGTGAAAGAAAACCAGTTGTCAAGCTCCTCACCTAATGTTAAGATGCATACTTGCCCTTTGTGATTAGAGATGTGCTGTGAATATTTGTCCCTGACTCTTTACTTGACTGTGGCAGGTTTGGAGATCACCATTCTAGGACATAATTCGTTTTATTCCTTCAGGAAACAGGTAAAATACCTCCTTAACATCTTCGGTTTTGTCCCAGCTGTTCGAATTGTCTAGGCAGCACGTCTATCATATGTTAACAACTTTCTACTTATTTGCAGATTGAAGCCAAACAGCTCCCCCTGACAGTCGAAACTCTGATATCCCTCCCTGAGTTTTCGCCCATCACAAGGAACCCCAAAGAGGTGGTTAGCGATGACGCGAATGTTCTGCCAGAGGTGGCAAAGACAGGTCTTGGCTCTTCAGCAGCTATGACTGCTGCAGTTGTTGGTTCGGTTCTCCAGTATCTGAGTGATGTGAAGCTGCCAGTTCATGGAAGTCCAAAGAAGGACGATGTGAAGCTACGACAAAATTTGGATCTGATTCATGCTGTATCGCAAGCTGCTCATTGTGCTGCACAGGGGAAGATTGGAAGTGGTTTTGATATTAGTGCAGCTGTTTATGGGAGCCAACGCTACATAAGATTTTCACCAAATATTCTTGCATCACAGGTTCGTGGATTCCGATGCAGTGAAGCCAGTATCTGCCCGTAATAGAGAGGCTAGTGAGATTTAAGCTTATTATCAACTCTTGATAACTGTAACCACTTGCGGGTTGAGACCTTCAAACTGACAACCTTTTTACATCTCGCTTTGTATTACTGCAACTCACATCTGCAGAGTATTTGTCTAAAAGCAAATACAACTCACAAACTTTCGGTGTATATCTAGCTATCTCGTATACCTGTGCACCCATGAAATGCCTCTTTCAACGTTTGAGGCTCTCGAGCCTTAACTAGAAGGGAACTCTAACAACAGAAGATCAAGATGTGATCTTATTTTGTGTTGTCTCTAATAGTGAACTGTTTCCGCATTCCCTTCTTGGCTTGTTGAATCAGAGTTCTTCTCTCCCACTCTTTTCCTTTTGACTTATGTTGATCTTTTGCAGGAAGGCAGCGGGCGTCAAACTTTTGTGGAGAAAATGAAGAAACTGATGCAGGAACAATGGGATGGTGAACGAACAGATTATGGTCTTCCTCCTCGTCTGTCGCTGGTATGTTCCTTGCCTGGTCATACTTGTCTATATCCGCTTTGTTTATCACTGCTGTTCGTTCGCACGTTATATATAGATCCGAAGAGATTATTGGACTGAAGTGCTTGCCACCTTCTACCATCAGGATCCTGTCTGCATAATGTCAATTCACTTCTGATCCGTGATCAACTTAATGAGAGATCTTTTGACTGCCGTTGGCAATGGTAGATCATTGGAGAGCCTGGCTATGGTGGATCACATACACCATCACTTGTTGGTGCAGTACTGAAGTGGCGCAAACAAGGCTCAGAACAGGTAGACAGAGTCTGGTCTGGACTCGCGGAGGCGAACCTCAGAGTTGAAGCGGGATTGAAAAGCCTCAACTCTTTGGCAGAATCAAACGAGGATGCTTACAGATCTGTACTCAACCTTTGCAGCTCTCGTCCAGTGGGACAGGTACCACCTTTGCGCACTTCAACTCTTGCTCAAATATGGAAGAAGTTATGTCTACAGTAACATACTGCTTTTAAGTCGGAACTACTAGAATCCCTTCCAGCGAAATCGACATCACTTCTTCTTGTTTGCATACTGTCTTGCTGTGTTGTAGTATCGCTTGGATGCTCCTATCTCATGAACCAGTTTCCTGCTTTTCTCCTTGTGTACAAACTGACCTTTCAAATCCGCGACGTTTTGCAGTGGGAAGCAGCGTGCAAGTCAAATGAAGATGGAAAAGAAACGCTAAAAGCATTACTGGAAACAAGAAGTGCCTTCGAAACCGTACGCTCTCTAATGCGCGAGATGGGCCACGCAGCAGGAGTTCCAGTGAGTGTTCTGTAGTATATCATATTCCGAGAAACGGAATCTGCAAATTTCACTTGGTCCTTTTAAGTCTTTTTATTGCGGCAGATGATATCCTCAATCCTCACACAACTCATAATGCATTCTTGTACACAAAAGTGGATCCCTAATGACTGTGATTATCTGGCCTTTCAGCTCGAGCCGCCCATTCAAACGGAGCTCCTAGACGACACCATTCGCATGAACGGTGTACTTTTTGCCGGAGTGCCAGGTGCTGGAGGTTTTGATGCGGTCTTTGCAATAACATTGGGCGAAGTCTCTCGGACTAACGTCGAAGAAGCCTGGAGTAGCAAAGGCGTGTTGAGTCTTCCAATCACAGAGGATCCACAGGGAGTGAGTTTGGAATCAAGCGACCCACGCACGGATGATGTAGAATCAGAATTGCATGCTATGAGTATAAACTAATCCAAGGAAGTAGATAGAGTACTTATGTAAGTAGGAGTTAACAGAAACAACATCCTTGGCGCATGAATCGAGTCAATAAGTTGGCTCGAGCTGGCAACATGCATAAAAGTTCTTCCCTTTTAAGAAGGGATTTCACCATGTGGGTAGTGGTCCAAGCAGATAGATGGCATTCTCCGTCGTGTCGTTGCTCCAGCAACATGGAACTACAAGCGCATTTTTGGAACATGAGCTTGGCAAGATTCAGATTCACGCACATTGCAGCACCAGAGTAAAGACCGGCTCATTTCTCAAACTCTTCTCTCTCTCCGGACTATCACACACAGCTCCCATGAAACAAAATTCTAGATAGAATATTGCAAAGCAAAGATCCCAGTACGTGGTCTCTGTCATTATGAGCAGGAAGTCCTCGTGTACTTCTGAAAGCATCATACATCGTAGTACGTGGTATGGATGCCAATTTAGCTTTCAAACACACGAGAAATATCATATAAAGCCACAAAGTGTACAGTACTCTTTCTGTCCCTTCTTTATTCGGCCACTCTTAGATGCCTTCTAGACCAATAAATCGGTAAAACATTTGGAATCGATACGTCGGTTGCAATAAGTGTCTCAACAGAGTACTAAAACACCGAGCATTTTGGAGATCCGTGCCCAACATGGATCAAAGTGAACTGGAAATAAAATAGAGTTAAAGTACTCTGGCTTTTCCTTCAATTCAGCATCACTCACCGAAAAGTACCTATCCGACCCCACCTGCCACTTATTGGACCGGATACCTTCCAGAATGAATTTAATTTGGGACAATTCTCGGTCACCATATTGTTCAATCCTGAGTCTATGATTGAACATGGAACCATTTTAGGTCACTGTGAGGAGACTTTACTCAGTCCTCAAATTTGGAAAATAAACTGCACGACATCTCAACCTGCAATTTCGAGGACTTTCTTTCTTCTATCAAACTCAGCTTCTCCTATCGTACACACATCATCCACACACTTCCCCTTTCATAAGAACTTGTACTCAAAACCCCAATACTCGCAATTCGTGTACCTGCATCATCCAATACCTAAGCCACTTCAAAAACTTGAACCACGACCAATTGATGCATTTCATAAAGAGCCTTTACCAAAGCCTCGTGGACGTGGTCGAGCAACCTTGTGCTGACAAGTGGCTTGCGCTCTCACCAACTTAGCTAACTAAGACTACTACAATAGGACATGAACGTAGTAGCTCAAGGGCCTTGATTACGATACATAATTACCCTGCTCTTGTAATCTCCCCTGGTTAGAATCTACTGTTGTTAAAATGTTCTTATAGCACTCCTTAAAAAAGGTATCACGTCGGAGTATCACTAGATGTGATGAGCTCACCTTGACATATCGAGAAGAATATGCTGGACTATGTTATGTCTATTTATGCCAACCAACCACAAACGGAACATGTAGAAGAGATGGACTATGTTCATCAAAGCAGGAATTGCAATTGTAATCAATTTGGACAAGTAAGAACTAGAGTGACTGCACGGCTAGTTTATCAATGAAATAGGTTCTTCTAGCTTGGTATTTCTTTTGCCTTTGTCAACTTTATAAATTTAACGAGACAGGACCCGACTTATTTAAACATGGAAGGCATCCTACAGTCTCAAGTCGCGAAAAAGTAGAAATGTAGTTGAGGCAGGTACTCTACTGTTTTCTTCCTCAAGTACTCTATGAAACTAGAAAAGACCAATTGATCTTATTACCACACATTAGGAGTAAAGTAAACTACAGTGATTACCGTGTGCTGGAATAACACTGGAGAGAGTAACAAATGGAGCCCTTAATTTGATGGTCAGATGGCAAAATGCAAATTCACCGTTAAATCAACTTAGCGGGGAATGAATGTGTTAATCTGCGCCGGTAAATCGAATTACTGTACCTCATGCATATAAAAGAGAGAAGTTATCCTGTTGTCGCTTCTGTTGTCGGTAGCCGGTCAAAGGTTGGACGATACCAACCGAAAGTAAGTACAGGTGACATGAAGGTAGATGCGCGCGTACATTAACATGAACTGTCATGTAAATTTTGAAGTAATTGAATTTCTGGGCTCGTGCGGTGGAAGCGTAGAAGAGAAAGAGTAGAGAGAGAGAGAACCATTGAGTGAGTTATTGGGGGACCCTGCATCCAATTCCGGAGAAAAGGAATCACACTGTTGGTGAGGTCTGAAATTTGAGCGGAGCGAACAAACGGCTGTGTGGAGGTTGTCGAGTGCGGTGGGGAGAGAAACATGGATCTGTTGTTGGGTGTCCCGCAGCAGCAGCACAGAGGTGTTTCCGTTCTCGCTCCCGGCTGGCGCATGTCAAATGTCCAGTCGTTGTTGCGAGGGTTTGGAACTTCTTGGACAATTGAGGCGGTCAATTGGCGGAGTATATGCAGGAATTGAGTAGTAGAGATCGGGAAGACAGGGAGGGCTGATTGATCGGCGGAGGACGACGGAGTGGTTTGGATGCACGAACGTGAGCTAAATTAGGGGTTGAGAAATCAAGGGTTAGGTGCAAGGTGCAAAACTTAGATCACAGGAATTGGCGAGAAGGATGAGAAGCGAAAACGACGGAGGCAGGGAATGGAGATGCCGCTGCTGTTACTGGAACATGGCCGATTACGCTGAGAGTGATGGCCGGTCGTTTAATTTCAAACAGTGTTTGGACACTCGCCGATGCGTTTTGAGGTCCTTGAATTGACCTACGGGACAGCATTGGCCGGCACGGCGCTCGTCGTGTAAGGTATAGAAGCGTGCTCTCGATGGATTGCGGGGTTGAAATGCGCAAGTTGAGAAGGAGTGGAGGATGGTCAATGGGGTTGGTAATTTGGTTGCTTATGGTGGTGGGAACTGATTTTCTGCTGCTGCCGAATCTTTCTTGGGCTCAAGGGTTGGAGAATTTTGACCTTGGTGATCGACCCCTTGATAGAAATGGGACTCAGGGGGAGCCACCGAAAGCTGCCAAGGAGAACAGTATTGCAGAGGTCTTCGAACGAGTTTTAGACAAGGAATTTCCTGACAAAGATCCGCAAGAAGGTTAGTTGACTGCCCCGAGACTGTGGACCTCGGTAATCGTAAACCTAAGGTCTTGAGGATTGTAACAGTTGTCCGGTGGTCAACTCGAGGGATACATAATAACACCTAGACATACTGTAACAAATTGCCTCAGTGTACAATGTACTCAAACCAAGTTGGTAGACTTTACCGGTGATTTTAAAATGTGTGCTGCACCTTCAGCCTATTTGATCACATTACTGGAGATGTAGAGGTTTGAGGATGAAGGTCTTTGAGCAGGGAATGTTCATGTTCCTTTGGAGGTTGGAGATTGATGCCTTGATATGTATGTCACCTTGTTATCCCCCTCCCGCCTGTGTAATTAGTGGGCTTATCCGGTGGGGTTTATGGCTCTTCTTATAGGAAGGATAAACCTTGGGTACGAGATGAGAACATTACGGCCGAAAAGGCATAATACGTGCATTTCACTGGAATTTTCATTCACGTGTGTAGGGTGCAACTGGATATTGTAATCGTTTTGTTTCTGTGTATTGCAGGTACCGAGGGAGAAGTTGGGAGCAGTTTTAATAGCAGTGTTGCTGATCAGCAGGTGATCACCTTATGTTCATTTTTTTCAGACTCAGGGTTAAGAATGTTAGCACGTATTTCCTGGCCATTACCCTTTTGGCCTATTGCAGAGTTGTTCAGTGAAAGGTGCACCTTTTATGGTCGTTGAATGTTGAATAAGCACGTCCAAAGTACTTGACATACGTTGTATCTTTTATCCTGTAGGCTGTGTTGGAGACCGTAGCGAGAGTAACGCATGACAAACCCAAAAAGAACGAGACAGAAGAGGAGCAGTACGTTTTCTCTTCACCCCCTATTCGTGCCTTGTTGAAACTTATGGTGCCAAACTACGTCTAGTCTCATTGATAGCGGTCCTTCTTCACATTGTAGAACATTTTCTGGAGTCTACTATATAACAAAGAACCCGCGCCGCCGCTAATGCTCATTTTGATATTGGAGTATGAGGAGACTTGTGGACTGCTACGGGAAATCAAACTAGAATCTGTCTAGTTCATCTCAGAGTCTGGGATCCTCGCTGTACGAGAACTAGACCATTGAAGTTTGTATCATTCTTGTGATGTCGTCCATTTGGTTCCAATCATGCAGATTCGTAAATTAGTTTCAGTACAACCAGGCACGAGACAATTTGTGTAGTGAAAAGCACTAAAGAACTTCTTTTGCGTTTCTCAGGTCACTCTGTGCTTAAGCTTTTTAAGGATCAGTTTGCTACAGCTTTTTCTCATGGACTGCTGATGAGGTCAAAAACACTTTGTTTAAAGCAAGAGTGATGCTTGTTTGTTTCCAGTGAAAAATCGAAATCTTTTCAACTTGGGGATCTCATCAAGTCCGATGAAAGTGGTTCTGAGGAGTTACCTACTCTTATAGACAAGAAGGTAAATGGAAGAAATTCTTCGCTACAACGATGCTTCATGTGGATGTTGCGCATACATATTGCTAAAGAACTTCATGTGGATGTCAAGCATCCATAGCGCGTGCTGTGATATACTCTATCCAGTCCTTTGACGCTTCGCTCCTTCTCAGCCTAGGGACCATCCACTCTCTTCCCCTTTGCCCAAACTCACATTTGTTGTTTTGCTTCATGGTTCCTATACATGTTTTCTGTCCAGTCTGCCAATCTCAGTTCTCTTGATTGGTTTAGTTTTGACTCGTGGGTCTTCAATTACAGGTTGTCTATTTCACTACATGCTTTACTTAGCGCTGATCGATTACATGATGTATATCTGTTCTCTACTGCTGTTGATCAGGATATATTGATATTTCGGTTGTGCTTAACCTCGCATTTAACCTGTTAGATTCTTTACCTTCGTTAGGGTTTCATTTCTCATCTCGATTTGCACAGATCATGTTTACATTTCATATGCGCACCATTTGCTCGGAATGAGTTCCGGACCCCCCGTTTTTAGAACGGCTTCTACTCTCATGTCTGAATACATATTGCTAAAGAACTTGAAGAGACGGAAAGAGCTAACGGACTAAGTGTACACTTTAGTCTTTCTTCTCAAAAACTATTCTAGTTTCTCAACTTTGTTTATGGGGTATATATCCGTGTTGTCCTTTTTATGATAGGGTTGGTCCACATCCAATACTTTTACCAGATTTGGAAGATAATTGTTGTTGAGGTTGCAGGATAATGTGTTCGTTATGTCAAATCCGAGATCTGGGTACATGGTTCTTCAGCAAGATTTGAGGTAAGGATGGTCTTGTTGAAGGAACTTGTTCTAGGTTTCGCAAGATGGAATTTCATTATCTGTAGTTATACTACATAACATACACTTATCGTTTACGTTATGGTTCATGATGAATGACAATAACGTGTCCAACTTTGGTGTTGAGTTGTGATTAGTGTTCCATATTGTCAGTCGACGAGAGCAAGCGAGCGAAGGAGATGATCTTCCTTTTAGTGCACAGTAGGGAAGTGCCCATACTAATCACGTTTCTTATCGTGCAGATTTATATCGGACCTGGTGGTAGTTATTGTGTCAGCCGCTGTGGGTGGTATCATTTTTGCCGCGCTTGGTCAACCTGTGAGTTCTCCACTAGACGCTTTTATAGTTGGATGGTCTTGAGCCTGTTTTCAGGAAGAGCGTGGTAGCTTGGTAGTCCCATATAAGCAAGATATGAACATTGGTTACGCCTGTAAATAGCTGTCTTGGCATTTTCCGCTGCCAGTTGCCATATCCCACTCTTCCTTTCTACGATATTTCTTCGTTCCTTCCTTCCCCGTTTAATTGCTCTGGCAATATGACAGGTTATTACTGGGTACTTGTTAGCTGGATCTGCTATTGGCCCTGGAGGCTTCAGTTTTGTCAGCGAGCTGGTTCAGGTACTCACGAATAGCCTTTATTGTAAAGGAACCGGTGGACTAAGAGGAATCCATGGTGTAAAATGTATGTGGATGATGTCGTATATTGCTGTTTCTCTTTGCCGAACCAACAGAATACAGATTGCTGTCATGTTGCCAAGGACGAGGCTCCACCAGGAACTTCCTGAATAGCTTTTTGAACCTTTTAGTTGACTACTACTGCTCTCTGATTACGTTTGATATCCCTGATTTACAGGTGGAGACATTAGCTCAATTTGGTGTGGTATTCCTGCTATTTGCTCTTGGCTTGGAGTTTTCTATGGCAAAGGTACCAAACAAAGAAGAGAATCTAGACCCGTACTTCACCCCTGGTCCACTAACGTCCTTTTTTGGTCACGATATGAATTAGTCCAAGTGTCCAAGTAGCCGTAACATGTATGTATCCTCTTTGTGTTGCTTCCTTCCAATAAATTTTGGATTTCTACTTCTTTCACAAGTGCAACTGGGAAGATTTTGTCTCACTTAAATGCTGATTGTCCACGGACGGTAACTTATCACCGTTCCTTCCTTTTGCAGTTACGGGTTGTTCAATCTGTCGCAATCTTTGGTGGACTTCTGCAAATTCTCCTCTTCATGGGACTGTGCGGCATAACCGCAGTGGTAATATTTCTATCTTATGATTTCTTTTTGACTATACGTAATACGTCTTATATTGCACCTGGTTCTATTCTTAGATACTGTGGTGATGTCATCAGTGGGTGTGGATAACCTGTTCTTTGAGCAGGTTATCCACAAGCTTCCTCCGCATACCATTGAACATGTATTGTACGTAAGCAACTAGAAATATTGAAAGTACTTGCCGGTTTCACTGTATATTATCGACATTTGGTAGGAAGTTTGAATTTCCTAAGGGCTTGATAATTTCGGAGTAAACTACGTTGAGCGGAGTAGGAGTAATTTACGTTGAGCCTCTGGTTGTGTGCAGCTATGTGGAGCTAAGCTGTCTGAGGGTGTATTCGTAGGTGCATTCTTGTCGATGTCTTCAACAGCAGTAGTAATTTTCCTCCATTATCTTACCCATTACATACTTAACCTTTTGCTAGAATGTTAATATCATTTCTAACTCTTGCCTAATAGTGTACATATGTGCCAGCTAGAAGAGTCCTGTGATGCTCTCATACTAAGCTAGACTGAGATTGCTAGTAAAGCATTATTATCACAATCTTTTTGTGATTTCGAAACTTCCTTCCTGATTATGAGCGCTAAATTGACCACGGGAGATCAAGTGGAACGCAAGAAGGTTCGTCGACAAGGATTGGATTAGCACTGGGCACAGGTTCGAGAAAATTTAGCAGGTTTAAGCACGGAAAAAGACATAATTCGTGTATCTGTTATGCAGGTCTTGAAGTTTATTGGGGATAAGAGTACTGTCAATTCCATTCATGGCCAGATTACTGTCGGCACACTCATCCTTCAGGTGCAATATTTTATACTGTTTTCCATCAAGCACTTCGACTTTCTTCCGTGGGTTTGCTGGCTTTCCGTATGCTCGTCCAGGCAGTCTCCTTGAGTAGGAGGGTAGTTCTGAAGAGTGATTTGGACTACCGGCAATGGATTCCCATTGCAGGAAGTCTGCTCTTGACATATGTTGGTTTATAGTGTGGTGCAGTCTATCAATTGTATTACACTTGAGCTTGGCTACTCTAGAGATGATTCTACGTTAGATTCATGGAAGAAGAAGATTAGAGCTCACAGGATAGTGAAGACTAAATTGCCTCTGTTGCGTGTCCAAATGGCCAGTTATATGCTCAAAGTTATTGCTGCAGCCTGAAGGTCTGTAGTCAGCTGTTTAAAGTACAGCCTTTCTGGCTATGCAATGTCAAGGATATTGAGCTGAAAGGACTTATAAATGAAGAAAACCAGGCTTACACAATTGTCGGGTGGAATATTGCAGGATTGTGCTGTGGGTTTGCTCTTTGCTCTCCTTCCAGTACTTGGAGGGGAGAATGGAGTTCTACAGGGTATATTTTCCATGACGAGAGAGTAAGTTTTCTTGTTGAACTCGAAAGACAAAATCAGATTAGTACTATCGGTTACTTTCAGAAAGGATGAGACGGATTTGGTGTCTGGTGAGATTTGGCTGCACAAGGGGAAAGCTAAAACGCTTCTGTTTCGTCACCTAGGCGGAGAAAGTCTTACCCGTACTTTCTCTAGAAAGTGCGTTGTTTAGGGTCTCAACACTGATATATGCAAAGGTTGAAGAGGGGTCTACGTATAAACCCCAGCAATGTGGAGCCTTGTTTGATAGTTTCATATGTCCAATCTGCAGGCTCATTGTGTTAGGAGCTTTCATCACTATTGCTGTGTTACTGTCCCGATCGTTTGTTCCTCAGTATTTCAAGTTGATGATGAAACTTTCCGTACAGGTAAAACTCAATCGCTTCTTTATTGCCCGAGAAGGTCGAGCGTTTTCTTAGTTAAGTTGGTTTGGGAAAGGAATGTTCTTCCTTGCTGTAGTCCTGGGTGATCCATTTACGTTTTGTGTGTGTTTTGTTTTGTATGGTTACTCTAAGATTTCTGTCTCAGCCACGTCATTTTGGGATCCATCTTTTCTCTTTCTGGCAGCTGTCTGGATTGAGTGAAAGTGAACTGTCAGCGGATTTTTGCATCAATATCTAACACCCTGTATCTTCTTGATATGCAGACAAATGAACTATATCAACTAGGAGCAGTAGCCTTTTGCCTTTTAGTAGCATGGGTAAGGCGCAATCAAGATTCCCCGTTTATTGTAATCGCATCTTTACCACATGAGACATGCTCAGGTTGAAACTGTTTCAAGCTCTTAGTCTTCTTTTACAGGGCCTAATATGGCCACGTAACATTTCAGTGCAGCGATAAGTCGGGGCTCAGTCTTGAGCTTGGTGCATTTGTTGCTGGAGTGATGATATCCTCGACAGATTATGCGCAGCACACACTCGAACAGGTTCGTCTCATATCTGGGACTCTGTTGCTTTCTAGTCTCATTCCTCCTCTGAAGCAGTGTAGATCAACAGCTTTGAGTTCGGAGTGTTGTAACACGCAATTGGTTTTATTATCGAAATCTACCGTATTATCCAACTAATCAAAAAGTGAATAACAGGTGGAACCGATTCGGAACTTATTTTCTGCGCTCTTCCTCTCAAGCATAGGGATGCTCATAAATGTCCAATTCTTATGGACTCACATGGATATTCTTCTTGCTTCGTTGATTCTTGTTATCACTGCGAAGACAATTGTTGTCACCTCCGTCGTCAGGGGCTTCGGTTACAGCATGAAGACTGCATTTTTTGTAAGTTTTCACTTCCTTCCGCCAGCCCTGTTTAACTACAAGTTACTCTGAGTGAACGAGTGGAGAGGAAAGAGAGATTCTAAAATTTGGGAATCTCTGAAGTGTGCTAATGAATCTCATTTGATCCTTTCAGGTTGGCATGTCCCTGGCTCAGATTGGTGAGTTTGCATTCGTGTTGCTCAGCCGAGCGTCAAACTTACACCTTGTCCAGGTAATCTAGTCATTGTTTCCTATCACTTATGCTTCAGTTTCGCTGGGTCGGTCTCCATACCTCGAGACAATTGCTTAGTGTTCCTGTGACATATTATAGCTTTGTAGCTAAGTGAAATTAGATGAAGAGCAGATTCACCCTAGAGGTGTTTGATATCGATAATCACTTGTCCAATGAGCTGAATTTGACTTGATGCACCAAGTTGGAATAAGTCTTACTGACTTTGCGTGCGCTGATATGTTCAGAATAAGCTGTATTTGCTACTGTTGGGCACCACCGCTCTCAGTCTGGTATATACCAAAATTCCCTTTTCCAGACATTTGAGTGCTTGACTTGTTTCATTGGACCTAATGACAATGGGATGTTCAACATAGTCTGAGTAGAATTAGTGGAGATTTTGTAAAAATGTATAATTTCTTCTAAAGAAATTATACATTTTAATTCACCAAAATGCTCTTATATTGATGTTGGATGTTTTACTGCCAAGCAGGTGACCACGCCTCTACTTTTCAAAGCTGTACCAATTATCATGCAACTTGGAACTGTTATGCACTGGTTTCCCGCTGAGAGTGAGGTAGGTTTGATACCTCGACAAGTTAATTCAATCAGCAAAGGCCAGCAAGACTGGCTGGTTTTGAAAGAGTTGTTGCCCGTACATTCTTGACGAGACAGACTTAGATGAGGAGGGTCACTCTCTTTACGAACCGATCTGAAGCACCCATGGCTTGCAGGTTATTGGTAAAGGCGAGAATCGTCAGGCTATCAGCGAACGAGAACCATTATGGTGATTAAGGCAGCTCTCAAACAAAGATTGATACGCATATTTAGTTTTTCTGTAGATACGCTTTCTTACGTTTGTTACTGCCTGGTCTACGGTGATGACCAACATGAAGAGGAGAGAACTGAATAAAACCTCCTGTCTCTTCTTCTGAGAGCCAAAACATGTTAACGTGCAGGTCAGGTCAATCAGGCAGGAGCGCGATGACTAAGGTTGCTCACGCAGTCTTACCCCTTTAAGAGTGGGACGCTCAGAAGCTCAGTAAAGTACGTCACAAATTCCTTATAGAACTCGCGTCCGACCATGTATTGCAAATCTCTTGGTAGTTTAGGTCAATTCTTCCAGCCAACAGCCTCAAGTACAGATGACGTAGTAGCTAAATTGAATTGCATTCAGGCAAAAGTGGCTGCAACTCCTTGATGAATCAGTAAATACATGAATGTTTCTGTGCACGTCTCGTTTATAAACAACGCAATCTCGGGTTGTTTATAAATGGTTGTTCATCGGGCTTGAATCAAGCCCTTATGAGAATGTCTGGTTTTTCCTGCAACTGGCTTGAGAATTCCGCCTCAACATCATCATTAAGCACTGTATCCAATATATCCAATATACATGCAGTGAATGCTATAAGTGAATACACAATGGAGTGATCATATAAATGAGTGCCTCTTCTATGTTATGGAACATTAGCGGTCGCCTTTGCTCTGAATTCTGAATATTAGCTAGAGACAACTTTTTTGACCACTTTATTTTTACAGTTTTGTGCCGGATTATAGCTGTTTGGGGAAGCCATTAGCGCTGTGTGGTTGGAGAAGCTCCAACCATATAGTCTGATAGAATTAAACATGGAGGAATTTGAAATGTGCTTTAAAGAGTATAAACTTTCAAGGGAGGAGATTTCCCACCCAATTTCCAGTTGAAAGGGATCATTCATATTCATATATATATACATGAGTGCCTTGGCACTCATGAGTTTTCGAGCAGAAACTCAGTATGAGGGGTAATGACTCTAGCTCAGCTACTTTGGCACTGCGCGAGGCACTGATGAAGTCACATGTGTTTTCATGGAGATGTACTATGGTCGTCTTCTGCTTCCCTTAGCTGTTTGGCTTCTCTAGACTCAGGCGTCCATAGCGCTTGCTGTGATATATTGATATCCAAGTCCTCGGATACTTTGCTCATCTTCCCCCATTCTCTGAGCAATTTATACTTCCAGTGCTCTGTCTCATCCACCTTCTCCGATTTTCGTTTCTTGACTCAGCTCTTCCTTGACCCGCGATATTTGCAGACTATTACTTGTCTCTTGCCACCAGTTCATCTCCATCCTTTTCAGCTGTCTGTTTCTTCCTGTTGTATTTATATTTCTACTTATGTGGGAGGACTGTCTCCGTTTCTTTGCAGGCTGCATCTCAAATATGCGAGTTGCTATCTAATGGTTTCCACGTGACGGATTCTGCTCTCACACTCGATATATATATATAGAGATGCGGGCCGGGGAATGGGTTATCCAGAACTCATGAGGTGCACAAGATTAAACAAGATTTACATGGTACGTAATGCTAGAGTAGTATGAAATCCCTAAATTAGAATGCATCGAAGGTAACCTACAGCAATGGCATAATAGAAGGAAACCTATTGGAACAATTGCATATATAGAGAAGAAATATCAGCAAATGAAAGGTGAAGTAAATGTCATTGAGAAACCAGTAGATAGCAATATGCATATTGAGAGGCAGCCATCAAAGAAGCGGATGCCCTCCCACGTCAGTAGAGAAAAGATACATCAGGAATAAACGGCCAACTTAAATGGATGGAGAAAAATTGGTGTCAAGAGACAAGAAGTAATCTGTAAATATCATGGGTCAAGGAAGATTGGAGTCAGGAAACGACAATCATGGAAGGTGTAGGAGAAAGAGCACTGGAAGTAGAATATATCGTGGGGCAAGGAAGATCTAAGTCAGGAAACAAAAATCATGGAAGGTGTAAGAGAAAGAGCATTGGAAGTAGAAATCGCTCAAGGAATGAGGGAAGATGAGCAAAGCATCCAAGGATTGGATATCGATATATCACAGCAAGTGCTATGGATGCCTGAGTCCAGAGAAACCAAACCACCAAGGGAAGCAAAAGACGGCCATAGTACGTCTCCATGAAAACACATGCGACTTCATCAGTGCCGAAGTAGTTGAGATAGAGTCAGTACCCCTCATATCGAGTTTTTGCTCGAAAACTCATGAGTGCCAAGGCAAACTCTATTGCTTCCAAGTGTGCTGCGCAGGGTAAGGGGAAAGGCTGTAACGAGTGAATCTTCAAGTCCAAACAAAGTGCAGCAACATTAAGAATCTGAAAGGCTAAGTAATGTAAAGAAATCAAAATCCTCTTGAAGAAAATGAAAACTTGAGCAGGAATAAGAAAGGGACTTGAGACATACCTAGTTAAAACCTGAAAACAAACAGATGTTAGTATAGAAAGCAAATAACAACTAGTAGAAGCACTCGAGGAATTCACTTCTCCAACGCATCCAACGCCACTAGGAAATAGCATGTCCTTTGCCCTAGAAAGGGGGGTCAAAAAAACACAGAGTTAAATAGAACGAGCAGCAACGAAAACTGAAAGGAAGGCAATCATCCTAAGAGGGGAAAAGGGGAACAGGAAGGGACGAAAGGAGGAAGGGGATTTTAGAGAGTAAGGTTTCGGGGCAACAGGAAGAGGCGGAAGATGAATGTGAATAGAGAAACAAAAAAGATGACTGAAAAATGAGTGTATCTCTCGAAAAGTCTCAAGGGGAAGGGAAGTTCATCCACGTGTGAATATATGTATACACCATTCCGAGATTCCGAGATTCTCCCTTACTTTTGTTGTGCTTGGAAATTCCATAAGTCTCCCATTGTTCCTAGGTTCATTGCTGCAAGCTACTCTACTTCTTTATCTGAACTTTCTCGCTGGTTAAGCTCATTCTTCAAAGCACTGCTACCTTCTGCAAACGAGCTCTCGGGAGGAATGAATTCTTGCGTGTGGGGCTGATGGTAGACTCTAGCTGGATCTTGGACTACTCTTCTGGTGTTCCTGTTTTACTAGAGCAGGTGCAAAGACTGTGCAAGATTAGATCCTCTTCTCCCATAGACTCTGGTTCACAGCAGACTCTTGCCACCTTGGAAAAAGTTCTTTTTCAAAGTTTTGATTTCACCACCCTTTATACAAGGATCCATCTTCATGATCTCAAAACGAGGTTGTCTACTCTCATCAGATCTATCTTCCATTATAGGTTCACTATGAATAGTGAAACTATGTTACTAGTAGAGACCTCTACACTTGACTTCAAATATAGATGGCTTAAAAACAGAAACAATATCTCTCAATCGGCAAAACACCTCAAATTCATGGCTGTTGATGAGGAAATTCTCATCTGTTGGATGCTATTTCTTTTTGATAACCTCTACATCACTTTTGGGAATCAGCTCTTCCGTCAAGAGATAGGGATTCCTATGGAGACACCTTGTGCTATCTTTGTGGCTAACCTATACCTCTTCACCTATGAACTTGATTTCATCCGCAGACTACTAGATGCCAATGATGTTGCATTTTTGCACGACTTGTCCCAAGTTCAAAGATACGTTGATGATCTTCCGGTGGTTGGCTCGAGACTTGATCATTTCAAGGATTTCATGTATATGGAGGATGCTGCTAGAGGAGGGTAGACGTATCCCAAACTTTCTTGTGAGCTAGTTCAAACTCATTTTGGCACTCATTGTGATTATCTCGATTGTCACATTACCCCACATTACAAGATGAATTCAATATCTTTGTCTCTTATCTATGATAAGAAAGAGCTACCTCACTTTGCTCACATCAAGACAATCTCGCTCCCTCACGTTCTTTCCAACATTTCCTCTAAATGTAAATTAGGGATTATAAACTCAGAGTGTGTTAGATATCAAAGGATGTAATTCCAAAAAGCCATTCCTTTCAGCTTGTAGTAAATTTATAAATAGCTTTATCTCTGAACATTACCCTCTTCATATGATCCAAAAAAAATTTTGCTTTGTCTTACGAAGGGAAAAAGATATCCATGGTTTTCATGGGCTTAGTATCTATAGAGATTTAAGATCAGTTCTTTCTGCCAGGCGGGGAGCTCTAGTTTGAGCCCACCATTAGTTTTCACTATAGGCTTGTTTACCATATTGGTGATCAGTACTTATTCTTGACTGTTTATTTAGTCATTGGTCAGAATAATTTTTGTTCTCATATACATATATACATGTCTCATGTTTGATGCATCGCTCATTCTCAAATATGTGACTATCAACTCTCTTCTCTTTTGCCCCAACTCACATCTGTTGTTTTGCTTCGTGGTTCCCTTGTATGTGTTCTGAACAGTGTCATTTTCAATTCCCCCTGAATGGTTTATTTTTGAGTTGCTGGTCTTCAATTACAACTTGTTTCTTACACTCCTTACATTACTTAGTGTTTTGGTATATCTATTCTCTCCGGTTGATTAGGATATATTGATATTACAAGTAGAGTAATAAGTAGCATAGCTACCATGATATGTATTTGTATACTCTATCTAGCCTATTGAGTTATAGTGCATCCTTCCCTCCTGGAGTTAGTCTTGGTATACTCTATCCAGTCTACTGAGTTATAGTGGATTCCTCCTGGAGTTAGTTTCCACAACATTTCTGTTTCAAGTCTTTAAACTGCTCATTCAAACTGAATACCCCTGCTATTGTTTGGCTGACACGTGGCACTATCTCCCATGTGTGACCATCTTGCCCTATGGCTCTCCCTTCCTTCACAGTTCTCGAGGCCTCTTTGAGCACCCAAGGCCATCCTTCCCTCGGAAACCCTCTCCCCTCTCCTTTTCTTTTTGCTCGTTTAGGTTATAGTTCTTGCTTAGCTCATAATGCGTTCTCCCTCATTAGTTCCACCTTTTCATGCCTGTCCGTTCTGCCTTATTCTCTACTCTCTAGCTCTCCGGTTGACACTCTTCTAACTTGGCTCATTCCTTTGTCTTCTTACTAACTCCTCCAGGGTTCTTTGTGGTTCACTCTCTAGATTTATTTGCTGCTAACCCCAATAGACTTTGCCTTGCAAGCATTTTCTAGGGATGTCTTGAATCACTCACACTCTCCTGCTTTTAATCTTATTTTCTTCTTTCCTTAGTTCACTATTTCATTCATGCATACATTCTGCATACGTCCGGTTTCTGCTCTTTTGGGACTTTAAGCTCCATTTGTTCATTTTTGTAGTCTTCCATTTCTATAACCTTCTCCTAGCAGTTTATTATTTTGTGTAACACTGCTGAACGATGGTTGTTTATTACTTCAAGTGGCATTGTTGGAAGCAACCGAGTTTGCTTTGGCACTCATGAGTTTTCGAGCAAAAACTCAAGACGAGGGGTACTGACATTTGTTCAATTACTTTGGCACTATGTGAGGCACTGATGAAGTTGTTGGTGTTATTGTGAAGGTTTACTATGGCCGCCTTCTGCTTCCTTCAGTTGTTTAGCGTCTTCGGACTCCAGTGTCCATAGCGTTGGGTGTGATATACTTTATATATCATGTCCTCTTATGCTTTGCTCTAGTTACACTCTTACATCTAGACCTGTTTCTGCAGCCACATCCTTTGAGAATTCTTGTTGGGTTCCACTCCTCCATTCCCCTACTGTTTCACTCCCTAGTCCTTTCCCCTTTGATCTCTGACTGCTTCTTGCCTCGACCTCTAGTGTTTAACCGTGTTCCTCCCCAACTCCATCCCAAGTTCTTCATCTCCATCCACGCATTGCATCCTGGTGTGCTTTTACAGCAAGTTTCTTATTCATCTTGCTTCATCCACTCACTGCATCCTAGCGGGCTCTTACAGCACACAGCATGTTTCCTATGCCTCTCGCTGTCTGTTGCATTGCTACTCTCGGTTTCATTTTTTACTGGCAAACTCTTACATCAAGCTTTCTATCCCATGCTCACATTTGCATTGCTGCTCTTGAGTTCACGTTCTTTACTGGCCATTCGTAGTACGGTATTCTCAATTTCTTGCACTTATGCCTTTGCACTTTCGATGCATTTTTACATTCACGCTTTAATACTACTCTAGCATTGTGATTCAATTACATGTTGTTTATTGGATATGTACACCTCATGAGTTCTGGATAACCCATTCCCAGAATGGCTTCTGCTCTCATATATATATATACCATTTTGGATAACCCGTTCCCATTCTCATGACGGCTTCTATTCTTGTATACCTATATATATACATGCACAAGCAATCTAAATATGTCAATTTTGTTCATCCTGTATACTATCTCCAAAATGAGAAACTATTATCACTTGATGGATCTAGACCGTAACAAGATGAATCATACAAGTTTTACATTTTGACATATGATGTGCACATGTTGATGGTAATGCTTTTATTCAATAATGGTGTCAAGTTCATTTGCACTAAACTAGCTAATCAATCAGGGGTAAACAAATAATTATGAATCAGGTCGTTTTATTCTTCATTGGAGAATAAATTTGTATGAATTTTTTATATGTTTCCTAACTTCACGTCCATATACGATTTGGTGTTTGGTTTGCTCCTAAGCGGAATTTTGATCCTCATTCGGAAAACGACTTTTGCTTCCAATACTTAAATATGCATGAGATAACAAAGGTCTTCTATGTCACGCTTTTCTATGCTATTTTTTATTGTATTCCGTGTAGAGAACTTATTGTTCTACAAAAGCTGAAGCTCTACATAGTACGGTGGCTGATGCAAACCATAGGAGAGTAATTGCACTAGGTGATGCTTCTTTGGATGCTCCAATTGTTTGTAGACCGTATGATTTGCATAGCTCAGATATTTCAGATGCAGTAGTGCAAATTTCTCATATAGAGTTTATTGGAACTAGCCCCCATTTTATCTTTTTCATCTCTGATGCAAACCATAGGAGAGTAATTGCACTAGGTGATGCTTCTTCGGATGCTCCAATTGTTTGTAGACCGTATGATTTGCATAGCTCAGATATTTCAGATGCAGTAGTGCAAATTTCTCATATAGAGTTTATTGGAACTAGCCCCCATTTTATCTTTTTCATCTCTCCCTTATGAAGCTTGATTGGGTCTTCCCATCATCTGCGTTCTCTGTGCGATTGCCTTTTTCTCTTGCAAGCTTGATTGGGTCTTCCCATCATTTGTGTTCTCTGTGCGATTGCCTTTTTCTCTTGCAAGGCATCCACTCATTACCTGCACTTTCCCTCAACAACCTTTCTCGTTCTCCGCCCTCCTCTAATGTTATTTCTCTGCTTCTTACTATTCTCAATGTCTTTCTGCTTTCATATTTCATACTTTTTATTACTTTTCTCATTCATCTTGATGTTATATTTTTGATTCACCTTCCTAACATTTTCTTAAATTACAAGAAAATTTATCTCAGAAAAACTATCTTTGCTCTATTAGTGAAAATATTTTTTCCTCTATTGGTTTATGATCTATGTGGTAGTGGATATTATTATCTGCCAACACCATGAAAAATAAATAAAATGTGCATCTCTCATAGATTACTTGAAAATCTAGCCCATTTTTTTGATTGTCACAACAACTTCTCCTAACGGCAAGCAATGCCAACAAGAAAGTGTTATAGCAAAAACACTACCCAACTTTGCATTGCATCCGGCACTCATACTCTCCACATCTATAAAGGCACCGCGTCCTTACTTGCGATTTACCCCTTTCTAGAGTGATAGACTTTGGGCGTTCTTGCTTGTAAAGGCGAGAGCCTTATGGGTCCATACTTTAGGAATAAAAGGGGTTTATTTGCTAATTCACCTAATTCTTTTGTTTTAGGTCTATGTTAGTCAATCTTCTGAACTTTTTTCCATTTTCGTAAAACTGACTCTTGTCACGCCATTTGTAGTTCCGCATCTAGATGCTCGGACACTGGAGTTCCAGTGATGGTAGTTAGAGTTATTCTAGCTGTTTCTCAGGGACTACTTTCCAACGGTTAGATTTCGTGTTCGGGGTACTGACTTCACGGTGGGGCCCACCGTCACTTTGCACCGTTTGCACCGTCGAGTGTGCCGTCAGCGGGACCGTTAGGGTTTCAGGGCTAGCTCGAGTCCAGGGGGTATAGTTTCAAAGTGAGCTCCAGAGAGCTCACTTCTCTGATGTTGAGCCTTCGAGTTCCTGGCTATGGTGGACAGAGGCCGGCGAGCGTCACCTGGATTCTCTATGCTTGAGTGGGTGTGGCTTGACTGTAATCAGTGCCCAGTTGTTGGCAGTTTATAGAGTGACAGATCAAGTACTGATCTGAGTTGAGTTGAGTTGAGAATGTTAAGCAATCTGATTACATCAGAGAAGTGAAGTCAGGGGGAAATCGGGTGCAGGAACGTTGAGTGTTGGTGGTATCTCCAAGCTCGGTGGATCGTGGTAGCTTGATTCAGGTTCTGTGTTTCCCTAGTGTGCAGAAGCTCGTGTAGTTGATGCAAATCTGGCAGTTAGGCGGACGGTGTGCGGAAGCGCTGGCCAAATTTCGAGCAAAGAAGGAGCAATTTTCGAGCAGTGTTGTGATTTTGAGCTCAAGAGGTGAAGGCAGGACCAATTTGCTGCGAGTTGGGCTCAGAAAGTGAAATTGAAGGTGGAGTTGGAAAGCTCTTCTCATGAAATTGTGATTTGGAAAAACCCGTTTTGTCAATTTGGCTCGAGTGGAAAGTTAGCGGGGGATTTGGCGGACATCCATCTTTAGGGTTTACGTCAGATTTTGGGCCAGAATTGGAGGAGTTTCGCTGTTTGGCCAGATTTGGAGAACTTTCGCTAGTTTGGAGGAGTTTCGCAGATTTGGAGAAGTTTCACCAATTTTGGAGGAGGTTCGAAGTGGCAACAAGAAAGGCCTCATTTGGCTGAATTTCGGCGTTTAGAGGCTTCGAGGCATAGGGCTGTGGGCTATGAGAGGCTACGAAGGCCTAGAAGGGCCAGCAAGCCAGCTTGCTGGCGTGAGGCTAGTTAGTTTAGTGTAGATCTTGGTCATTGGTTGGCAAAATCTGCCTTTCTTGCTAGATTGTGCGCAACAGGGTTTGACCCCTAGATCTCTTGTTCCTAGACTGGTGCCCTAGCCAACTGGTCCACCCTCACTTGTTGTCATAGTGACTGTACCACTGTTATCTATACACATGTAGCTTTGGCTAGGAGAGGCAGTTTGATCCCATTCTTGGTGATCCTGGTAGCTTAGGACTTAGATACGAACTACTCTTATGTCAAATGCCAAATGGTGGCAGAGTCAGTCCCGTGTTGTGTTATGAGATGGAGGGTTTTCGTTTAGATTTCTTGTGATTGGATCCCCTCCATTCTTTGCTTCCTGTTTGTGCACCACGTTTGTGTGAGGTGCCTTGACTTTTGAGCGTTGGTGCTCTGGTGTGCTCTCGGTGGTGAGGCTGGAGTGATGACCAGTCAGACTACCTTTGTTTCTCTCCGGTGAGGCAGGAAGTGATGACCTGCAGACCGTGAGAGTGCGTGTTATGATGGCAGGTTACAGGTTGCCCTTCCCCTAGTGTAGTTATCTCGGTTAGAGTTACATTAGTGGGTGGTGTTTTAGTTGGTGTTGGCACGCGGTGGTGTTGGCACTTGGTGGGGCACTTGCGGTTGCGACTTGCTGTTGCAGTTGGTGGTTCGGGTTTGTTGGTGTGGTTACTTTGTCACGACGGAGTTCTTTGGAGATTCCAGAGGAGTTAACCCTGCAGTACGCAGTGGGTTTACTCGGAGTGGTGCTCGGTATCAGCCTGTATCTCAGGTCCCAGTGAGGGAAGAGATTGACTCTGAGTTGGAGTTCGACATAGGAGCTGATTCAGTTGAGAGTGCACTGGGTGTGTCCGCACCGTTGTTGTGGGACATGGACGAGATTTATGGGGCCTCCAAAGGCCCTAGGCGTTACTCTGGTACAGTGGGTACCATTGAGTTGGATGACTTCATCCAGGAGTTCGATAGTTGGTGTGATCTGCAGTAGATGCGGAACCCGACTTTGTTCACACCCTTCATGGCATGGAAGGGGTTGTTTTAGCACTTGGAGGGTCCACCGATGGACGACTACCATGAGTTCAGGAGAGCTCATTTGGAGGAGATTGAGTTATGGAGACAGTATTGGTCTCCACACTATGTCTCCATCACTTCAGGTTCGGTGGCCAGGAGTAGGTCGGCTGTACCTACGAGTTCTAGCTCGAGTAGTGTTGGTGGAGCTAGTGGAGGTGCACTAGCTTGAGATAGTGCTACTACGAGTGGAGGTACCGCTGCAGGAGGTGGTGTGGTACCGGGGTTTAACCCCATGGTTGAGTTCTTCCTACGTTTGAGGCAGAACTACCAGGGAGTGCGGACTGACAAGTTGAGGAGCTTGCAGGAGTTCCAGCGGAAGGTTGGAGAGAGCCTACGCGAGGCATACACTCGCATGAGGCGGCTGATCAGTTTCACTCAGGGAGTTACTGAGGCCCAGGCAGTCCAGTTTTGGTATGGGATACTGGACAGGGAGTTGCGACGTAGAGTTCGTGATGCTACGTTGTTGCAGGCTACTTCGCCCACTTTGGCAGTAGTCTTTGGTTTGGCTGAGCGTATTGAGCTCAACATGGTGGAGGAGAGAGTGGTGACATCTGGATTTGGTAGAGAGACCTCATCCACGGTTGTGACTTCTTCTAGAGTGCAGCAGAGTGCACCACGTCCAGTTGGTTTTCGAGGACAGGGTGGACAGCCCAGATCCTATGGAGCGAGTGGAGGGCCTAGTGGAGTTAGACCCTTACCCTCATTTTTGGGGCAACAGCAGCCAGTGAGTGGTGGTGTTGCTTGTTGGACTTGTGGTGGACCTCACCATAGGAGAGAGTGTACTCAGGGCAGCAGACCTGATACCTCTGGTGCATCACAGCCAGCACAGAGGCAGTGTGAGCACTGCCATAGATTTGGTCATACTAGTGACCGGTGTTTTGACCTACACCCGGAGTTACGGAGTGGTAGGGCTGCTATGGCAGGTAGTAGAGGAGCTCCAGTTCATGGAGGACGAGGTGGTAGAGGTGGTGGTAGAGGATCTACACCTAGTAGGGGTGCAGTACCTACCCTTACTTCTGACACAGCTATGGCTACTCGGATTGAGCAGTTGGAGCAGAGATTGGCTAGTATGGCTATTGCTCATAGGAGATCAGATTCGGGTGCTGAGGCTTCCACCTCATATGCTGGTGATAGAGATGCTTTGGACTTCATGTGCGGAGCAGCACAGGTGGATGCATCTGCAGCAGTGACTAGGAGTGCAGTACGTGCTCTAGAGCCTAGAGGAGCATCAGTGGAGTTGGACCCACAGAGAGGAGAGGTTGGGAGACAGGTCAGACTTCCCCAATCTTTCACGTTATCTGAGGCATTGCAGACGACATCCATGGTTCCTAAACGTCCCAGTGCAGGTGTGGTAGGTGGTGATGGAGTACTTGATGGAGTACTTGCTAGTCAGCCACCTGCTACTACACAGATTGAGTCTAGCATGATGTTGGGGGCGGCTCAGCTGATTATGCGGCATCCTTTATTTTCAGCCAGTGACATGTTTACATTGGGAGTGGACCCAGCCCCAGTGTTCCGGTTGGCTGCCACGTTGTGTGAGAGTAGGGATGGTGCAGTTCCTACTACTAGAGCAGAGGTGGTTGGTAGTGGAGCTGACTTGGTTGAGGAGCATGGGATCCGTTCAGCGACCAGTGGTTTATGGCAAGCAGCAGCGGCTAGACTGGAGGAGTTGCCAGCTAGACCGGCCTTTGAGAGAGCGCGGTTTACACCTGGTGTTGTCCTATTGGATAACCAGAGGGGGATCTTTCGTTTGGTAGGACCTTCAGGGAAGGTCTATACACCACAGAGAGTCTTGTTAGACTCTGGTGCGCAGCCCCTTATGTTGGGGAAGGCTGCAGTTGTTGGTCTGGAGTTACGGAAGACCGATGTGGAGAGGTGTCCATTTCAGATCCAGACATCTCTTGGTGGTGGTTCGACACAGTACATCACACGTGGAGAGCTTGTTGTCCAGGTTCAGCCTGGTCATCCGACTGATAGCTCGGTGGTGAGAGCTCAGGCTATTGCGACGATAGCTGAGTCCTATGATGTGCTAGTTGGGGGAGCAGTGTTATACCCTATGGGTTTCAGTATTGACTATTGGGAGGAGACAGCCTCTTATAGACCTGGTTGACAGTCTGGTGAGGGACGGGTATGTCGCCTACCAATACGCTTCAGTAGTGGCAGTCTTGGCTCACTACAGTCCGGGACCATGGCAGCATCAGTTTTGGCTTTCAGCGGTGCAGTTACTTGGCCTGGTGACTTGTTGGAGGGGAACGCCCATGCAGAGGATACTCCAATACCAGAGGAGATCACTCGGCTATGGAGTACGAGTGGGATTGTTCCATCCACCTTGGATGTTCCATTGTGGAGTTCAGAGGAGGCATTGCAGCAGCATGCAGATCAGTTGGTGCAGCAGGCTTGGAGTGGAGCCTTCGTACCATCAGGGGATGAGTGTGAGGATGAGCCTCCAGAGGCGATTGCTTTGACACCTCTGGATACCACACTCATTGCTTGGCAGTATCCAGTAGAGGGGATATGCCTATTGGAGTTGTTTGGTGGGATCAGCACCGGACTAGCTGCGGTATTACAGGCGGGTATCCGAGTACAGAGGTACTTGTATGTAGAGAGAGATGAGACTGCTAGGCACATCTCTCTACATCATGTGGCACACTTGGCCTATCGGTATCCGGAGTTATTACCGATGTCAGCAGTCAGAGGTTACCAGAAGGCCTTACCAGGAGACATTTCCTTACTAGGGGCGCATGACCTAGAGAGACATGGGCCTGTTCACTTGGTGATTTCTGGATGGCCATGTCTGGGACATACACGTGCAGGCCGCGGTTTGGGTCTTCAGGATCCTCGTTCTGGTGTGTTTTGGGAGATGTTACGGATACTACGACATCTCCAGGTTCATCAGTCTGTTTCTCCAGCTTACCTTTTGGAGAACGTTCCATTGATGGGTGATTCTCGCACTAGAGTGGTGGCGAGTACACATCAGGTCCATTCATGGATGGGACCTGCTGTATTGTTAGATGCAGCCAGAGTGGGATCACGGGCTCATCGTCTTCGTCTTTGGTGGACAAACCTCTTACCCATAGAGGTTCTACAGCGTGCTTATGATGGGATTCAGTGACTGGACTGTGAGCCGGCCTGTCTCTCACTCAGGATGAACCTCTGATGGCTATTATGGTAGCGCACCATGGACTAAGAAGGCAAGGAACCCCAACTCCATCATACTCCTCCAAGGCTAACACTCCAAGACTCAAGACATTGCTCACTAGAGAACTCAATGAGAGAGAGATAGTTGCAAATGAAAGGATGATGAGTACCTCCTCACTCCTTGTTTATATACTTGTGAAATAGTTACGTACCAAAGTTACTAATTACCGTAGTAACTCAAGTTACTAGACTAAAAGTCAAGTAAAGTCAAAAAGTAGAAAGGAATATCCATTCACATGGGCATATTCCCCTTATCTTGACCCAACCACTAAAGCAAGGATTCCTTCACATGGGCTATCCTTGGACTAAAGAAGAATCCAAAACAAAAAGGCTTGCGGGCCCAAGAGTTCTCAACTCTTTCCCCAAAGCCAAACACCTAGGAATAATACCAAGTCAACACACTAAAATCCAAAATAGTGGTGCTCATCTTTTCTACTTCCTCTAAAGTAAGGTCCCATCTATCTTAGCTATGACTAACTTTAGCTAACCATGACTAATATAGAACCATCCTTTATCTCTATATAAATAATATCTCTTAAGTACTTGTAATACCAAGCTAAATATCACAATACCACACACATGCACAAATGGGTGTTACATTTACCCCCGGACTAAGTTTTCACTTTGTCCTCAAAGTGAAGGTCTCTCTACCTTCTATGGTACATCTTCAACTTATCATGGTTAATCCTATCAAAGTGTCTTCCTCCCAACTCCTTGAGATCATAGGTGTAATTGCCCCACACCTTCTCTACTATGAAAGGTCCAAAGTACTTAGGCAAAAACTTCTTTTGCACTCTCTTGAATCGAATGGAATCAAACAACATTACCCAATCACCTTCTTTGAAAGGCTCCACCTTCTTCTTGCCTTGCCTCTTGTCATAGCTCTCCTTTTGTTTCCTTTGGGCTTGCTCCACTCGAACCATAGCAACTGCTCTTGCCTCTTCCAACTCCATGAGTTGATCCTTCCTTGACTTCCCTGCATCACTTCCTTATGCTTTCTTCAATCTCCTATGAATGCTTTGGAAGGTAGGAAGATCAAAGTGAATAGGTAAGGTAGACTCAATACCATACACCAATTGGAATGGAGAATATCCAGTGGAAGTCTTCATGGTTGTCCTATACTCCCACAAAACTGCATGAATCCTCTTGTCCCAATGATGTTTAGCCCCCTCCATTTCTGCATCTTTGGCCAACATCATGCACAAGGTCTGATTGGTTCTCTCTGCCAAGCCATTGGAATTTGGCTTATAGGATGTAGTTACTCTATGTGTGATAGAGAAATGTCGTAGCATGGCTGTAGTAATGCTTCCTGTAAACTCTCCTCCTCTATCAGAAACCAACTCCAAAGGGCATCCAAACCTAGTGATAATGCGTTCATAAAGAAATCTACCCACTTCATCTTCATTCTTGTCCCTCAATGGTCTAGCCTCAACCCACTTGGTAAGGTAATCAGTAACTACCACAATGTACCGATTGTTCCTTGGGGTTCTATTGAGAGGTCCTACAAAATCAATTCCCCACTTCTCAAAAGGTCCTAGCAATGGAATTGATCTAAGTGGTGGAGTGGATGTAGACTTTCTAGCAAAAGCTTGACAAACATGACAAGTTTTGCAATAATCAAGACAATCCTTGAAAATCCCTCTCCAATGGTAACCTGCATCTAGAATCTTGAAAGCAGTCACCTTTCCTGCAAAGTGTCCTCCACATACTAAACCTTCATGAAACTCCTTTATGAGTAGGATAGACTCTTCCTTACCCACTGCTCTTCGAAGTAGACCATCTGCTCCTTGGTGAAAAAGAATATCCTCCACCATTGTGTAAGGTCTAGATCTTGCTGCAAGGGCCTTCCTCTCCCTAGCATGCATCCCTTCTGGATAGTTACCTCTTGTCACAAAATCCACAATCTCCTTGTACTCCATTGGAATCTCTTGAGTGACTGAGATTGTCATGAGCTCCTCATCCGGGAAGGAATCATCTACTGGCTCATCTCCATCATGATCATAGGCTCTAGATAACAAATCAGCATTTGCATGTTTCTTTCCTGGCCTATCCTCAATTGTGTAGTCATACTCAGACAAGAGTATCATCCACCTTGCTAGTCTCCCTTCAACATTAGGCTTGTTGAAGATGTACTTCAAAGCCTTGTGATCCGTGACAATTGTGGCTTTCCCTCCAATCAAGTAGTGTCTAAACTTCTTGAGACCAAAGATCACTGCCAACCCTTCTCTCTCTGTGACAGAGTAGTTCTTCTCTGCTGAAACCATCTGCCTACTAGCATAAGCTATTGGATGATCATGCCCATCTTGGTCTAATTGACTAAGAGTGCATCCTATAGCTACATTAGAAGCATCAGTGTAGAGGATGAAAGGCTTACTCCAATCAGGTTTAGCAAGAATTGGAGCTACAACAAGGGATTGCTTGAGCTCCTCAAAAGCTTTGAGAGCCTCCTTGTCTTCCAAAATCACCATGTAATCTACACCCTTCTTCATGTAGATGGTCAATGCATAAGCCTTGTTGGAAAATGAGAAGATGAACCTCCTATAGTACCCAACCATTCCCAAGAATTGGCGTAACTTTGTCAAGCTTGAAGGGAATGGAAGGTCTGAGATTTTCCTCACCTTCTCAGGATCAACTGCTATTCCATCCTTGGAGATGATGTGCCCCAAAAGTAGACCTTCTTCACATCCAAAAATGCACTTCTCTGGGTTGAGTGATGCATTTGCCTCATCCAAGCGTTGCAAGACTTTGATTAGGTGCTCAAAGTGCTCCTCCTTGCTCCCATAGACACAAAAGTCATCAATGAAATCTCTCACAAATTTCCCAATGAAAGGTTCAAATACCTTGTTCATGAACCGTTGGAATGTGGCTGGAGCATTGCAAAGCCCAAAAGGCATGACCTTGAAAGCGTAAGTTCCCCAAGGTGTGGTGAATGTGGTGAGTTGTTGATGCTCTGGTGCAATCTTTATTTGGTTATATCCACTATAACCATCTCCAAAACTGTACCTCTCATGACCTGCAACCTCCTCCAAGATCTCATCAATGAATGGCAATGGGTAGTAGTCCTTCTTGGTAACAGCATTAAGCTTCTTGTAATCCACACATACCCGAAGCTTGCCATTCTTTTTCTTCACAATGACAATTGGAGACACCCATTCTGAATTCTCCACCTCAAAGATAAATCCAGCCTCCTTGAGCTTATCAATCTCCTCCTTCACAACCAAAGATATTGGTGGGCTAATGCGACGTTGCTTTTGGCGGATTGGTCTTGCATGTGACTCCACCTCTATCTTGTGCTCCTCCAAGGTGACTTCCTTCAAATCCTTGTAACTAAAAGCAAACACATGGATGAACTTGCGGAAAATCTCCTCAAATCTCACCTTCTCCTCCTTGGTAACATTTGGGCCATACTTGAGGGTAGATAACCTTCTCTCTACCTCCTCAAGTGTCAATGGTGATTTATCTGGGTCCTTCAAAACCTCTGGCTTAGGTGCAAAATCCATAGCACACAAGGGATACACATCTGAATCAGATTCAGATTCATCTTCCTCCGTGGAAGTCTCCTCTTCCATGCTTGTGTCCACACCTGAAGCTCCTTCTTCAGAATCTGATTCCCAATAATTAGAAGATGGGGTATCTGAATGTGAAGTGTTGGTGGTGTTAGTCACAGGGACAGTGACTCTATGGTTTGATGGCCCAATCCTCAAGTACCCTTTGTGCCATCGATCAGTTGTGCGTGCTGCTCTCAACCATGGCCTCCCAAGAAGTAAGTCATAGCTTGAATCCTTCAAGACTTGGAAAGTCATGAGATTTTGAACTCCCATAACTGAAACTACCACCTTATCCATCACCCCTACTGGTCGAACTTGTTGCTTGTTTGCCATGCTCACCACAAATGTTGAAGGTCTTGAGGGTATCATACCCAACTTCTTCATCAACCTTTCTGACATGGCATTCACTGCTGATCCTCCATCAACCAATGCATCCTTGATGTTGTGACCATTCACTCTCACATCAATCTTGGAGGCATATTCACAAGCCTCCCATGGTGCTGGCTTGGCATCCACCACCCCCATTGATACTGGAACTTTTGCCTTCTTCTTCTTTTTGCTCCTTGTAGAACTCAAACCACCTCTAAGCTCCTTTCTCAAGGTAGGGTTCAAAGCAATTAATTGGCCCACTGTGATGTTAGCCTTGTGACTACCAACATCCTCCAACACATTGTAGTTCCATTGTTGCTTTGAGATCAAGAAGTCCTCCATCCCCAACTTCTTCCTTGGAGTCTTTGTTGTTGATGGTGTTGAGGTGCGAGTGCTCCTAGTAGACATAGGAGTATCCTTGCTTGAAGTAAATCCTTGAGAAGAGTGAACATCCTCTGCAAAACGAGCTCTCTTCTTCTCTTGTGCCAAAAGCTCCAAATTAAGACCCTTGGAGTTTGAGCACTCTCCCTTCTCATACTTGCTCTCAACCACATCTATGGATGCTATCCCCTTACCTTTGTTGGGATTAGGAGCCACTTGGGTTTCACTACCTCCCTCTTTCCCTCTATTGGCTCCCTCATAACCCCTTCCTCCATGGTAAGTGGAATTTGGGCAATTCCTTTGGATATGGCCTCTTCCTCCACAACCAAAACAATTTCTATCATTGAAATTGTTGGCTGGTTGGCCTCCTCTATATGGATAGTTTCCATAACTCCTAGGTCCTCTCCTTACATTCTGATCCACCTCTCTCTTCTCCCATAGTTGCACCACATTGATCTTGAGATCCGCAAGTTGTTCTGTGATGGTTTGGAGTGGATCTTTTGGTGGAGGTGCAAGAATTGGAGCAACTACTACTTGTGGTGCAACCCTTGTCACCAAAGTATCTGAAGTTCCACCATACTTGTAGCCTTGAGGAGGATGCACAACCTCCTTCACCACCAAATCACTCTCATCCCCTTCCAAACTCTCCTCCATACGAATTGCGATCTTGATAGCTTCAACCTTGGAAGAAGGTTTCTCATATCTCACCTTGCTTCTAATTTGTGGTCTCAATCCTCCCACAAAATTCTTGGTGAGCATGGCCCCTATGCCAATCATTGTAGTCTCCACATCATCCCCACCCTTCCTCAACACTATGCGAAATCTGGACTCCAACTTTTCCACTCTTTCCACATAGACCCTCACTTTCTCTCCATCTCCTTGCTTGAGAAATGTAACCTCACTCATCAATCTCTCATAACTCTCATCAGGAAGAAAGTTCTCAATGAGTGCTGAAGTCAAAGTCTCCCAAGACTCCTCTTCCCCCTCTCTCCTCTCTCTCTTTTGGTATTCTGACTCATACCATGTAAGTGCTGCATCCTCAAAGAAATCTGGTAATAATGAGGCCCACTCATTCTTCCTCCTCTCATTGTTTCCTATGCAAGCTCTCTTGAAGTCTCTCACAAAGGCCTCCACATCTTCTCCATCCTTGCCAAAGAAAACCGGAAGTTTCCCCATCTTAACCCCTCACTATCTTTCTTTTCTCTTAATTTTTTTTTTCTCTTTTCTTTTCTCTCACTCTATTACTAATAGAGTATATACATGACTAACACCATCTGAGAATAATCCACTCTAGGGAACACAAAAGGTTCAGGTTGCTCCAAGATTTCTATAGCAACATCAAATCCTAGAGTGCATATTAATCTAACTCTCATGGATAGTTTATCCATAAGTTGAAAGATTATCTCCATCACTAATCTTGAGAACTAGCTGATGAAGGTGGTAGTATTTCTGTAGCTGTACTAAGACTCTCTCCAAGATCCTTCACCAAAGTTTCCAAAAGTGCTTTTACTCCACTACACTCATGTCCTTTTGGAAGTCCTTCAACTCCACAAACCTCACACAACTCCTTGGTCTTAGATCTTCTCCCTCCCAATCTTGGTGAAGAAGGTCCAACATGCAAACCCAAGTCAAGTAAGCCTCTCCTTTCCCTCAATCTCTTGCTCTCAAAGGTTAATGGACATGAACTTGCCTTATGTCCCTTCTCTCCACATAGAAAGCACTTAGACTCACTCTTTCCTCCAAGTGGTGTAGGTTTTTGGATCCTCTCAACACTCTCTTCAAATTCTATTGTAAACTCTCTTTTCCTCAAATCCACCCCTACAATCACCTCAAACCCTTGGGGAACCTTGCATAATCTCAATTTCCACTCTTGATGACCCTCCATGTTCCCAAAGATGAATCTAAACACTCAAACATGCTTTTTGTTGATCTCAAACTTCTCATGCATGAGATCTCCACTCTGCAAAATTGACCCTTCCTCACAATGTCACTCAAATCTCCCAACGAATATGTCACAATCCTCTGAAATTTTCCACACTTGATCACAACTCTAGGGCGTCCCTCCCTGCAAAATTTTAGATTTTTTCATCGAGCGATTTGGCCTAGACACCTTTCTATTCAGCACCCATATTTCAGATTTGGTCTGAAAACCACCCCCCTCACTTCAAAAACTCATAACGCACTGCGCAAAAATGATCTCTCTCTAATTTTTGTGGCAGCAGGTAGGCTACAATGCACTGAATTTTCTTGGAAATTTTCAGGACAATTCACTAAAAATTGAAGAAATGGCAGACTCTGTACAATTTTCCAGAGAGCATGCAGTTGCGGGAGCACTTTACCCTATCAACTTTCAAAAATTCTAGCCCAGTGCGCATAGAAGCTCTCTCAATAATTTCAAGTGTGCTAACTGAAAGATAACCCAAGCTATCATGTGTAGAAATCTCAAGTCCAGATCTCAAACTTGAGATTTTGCCCAAAATCACCTTAATCCCCAAAATCTGCAATCCACCTCACACAATCTCTCCAATTCCTCTCATGTGTACAAGATGTACAAAATCACCTCAAAGACATCATAATGAACTACAGGGTATACAAATGGATCTTGGTTCTCTAACATAAGTTCAGCCCTCTCCTCTCCTAATGTTCTCTCCAAGTGAGCTCTCATAGCCTCCTTCTGCCTAATGTAGAATTGGACGCGGAACATTATCTTGCCTTCTAGAGAGGTCCCGGCAACGGAACCAAAAATGTGAGCCGGCCTGTCTCTCACTCAGGATGAACCTCTGATGGCTATTATGGTAGCGCACCATGGACTAAGAAGGCAAGGAACCCCAACTCCATCATACTCCTCCAAGGCTAACACTCCAAGACTCAAGACATTGCTCACTAGAGAACTCAATGAGAGAGAGATAGTTGCAAATGAAAGGATGATGAGTACCTCCTCACTCCTTGTTTATATACTTGTGAAATAGTTACGTACCAAAGTTACTAATTACCGTAGTAACTCAAGTTACTAGACTAAAAGTCAAGTAAAGTCAAAAAGTAGAAAGGAATATCCATTCACATGGGCATATTCCCCTTATCTTGACCCAACCACTAAAGCAAGGATTCCTTCACATGGGCTATCCTTGGACTAAAGAAGAATCCAAAACAAAAAGGCTTGCGGGCCCAAGAGTTCTCAACTCTTTCCCCAAAGCCAAACACCTAGGAATAATACCAAGTCAACACACTAAAATCCAAAATAGTGGTGCTCATCTTTTCTACTTCCTCTAAAGTAAGGTCCCATCTATCTTAGCTATGACTAACTTTAGCTAACCATGACTAATATAGAACCATCCTTTATCTCTATATAAATAATATCTCTTAAGTACTTGTAATACCAAGCTAAATATCACAATACCACACACATGCACAAATGGGTGTTACAGGACCACATTCTTGTTGATGATATCTTGGATGTTGGGCGTCAGTCTCAGACAGTGTTAGTGGCTGATAGGTCACCCATGGCAGTGGTGAACCTAGTTGGACAGCCTAGAGCTGCATTTCCCACACTCATGAGTTTCCCATGCTCTCATGCTTTTCGAGAGGGAGGACCTGGACTTGTTTGGGACTCACAGTTACAGCAGTTGGTGGAGCCCAATGCTGATGAGAGAGAGCGGGCGATGGGTTTTTGCACCGGTATTACCGTTGTTCCAGCAGTGTCAGAGGCATCCAGGCGTCAGGTGTTAGGTCAGGCTATGGACCTGAACTGTTTGACCTGGATTGTGAGCCTTGGTTTGGCAGAGCAGCGTAGGATGCGCTTGATAGGCATCACCACTCGGACACTTGTGAGCCCTATGCCTATCGAGACGATTCAGGCACATGCTGGGGGCGATGGACCGAGTGGACATGGTATTCTTGGGACACATCCAGTAGCTACTAGGGAGAGTGGTCTACTTGGAGTCCATCCAGGTGAGCGTGGGCTACTTGGATTACACCCTTGGTCCACATGGGATGCAGCCAGAGGACGTATGGAGCTTGCAGCCAGAGTGGAGGGAGTTTTTCACACAGAGGTTGGGACCTCTAGTGGTCGGGAGCATGACACCATTGCTCCCAAGGGCCCAGTATAGCAGCCAGTCAGTACGTCTTCCACTCCTACTACAGTTACAGAGGATACTTGGGAGCCAGATCTTGGATCCAAGCTTACTGGAGAGGAAAGACGGAGGGTTTGGAGGTTCTTGAGGAGTCACACGAGTTGTTTTGCCTTCAGTATGAAGGATTTGGGTGCTCTGAAGGGACCTGGTATACGGATTGAGCTGACTAGCGACACACTTGTTTTCCGACGTCCTTATCGATATAGTGAGATGGAGAGGACATTGATTCAGAGCCGGAGTAGTGACCTTTTTGAGGCTAATTTGGTGGAGATTTCACATGGAGAGTATGCATCAACGACAGTGATGCCAGCCAAGAAGGATATGCATGGCAACTATACAGATAGGCGGATGTGTGGAGATTACTGTCCTATCAACCGACAGACCAGGGCTGATCGGTATGCCATGCCTACACCGGAGGAGATTTTTGATGCGATTGGGCATGCAAAGGTCTTCAGTACTTTGGATCTTCGAGCGGGATATCATCAGTTGCCGATCAGGGAGGAAGATAAGTCCAAGACAGCATTTTGGGCTATTGATCCTCACAGCAAGGATGTGTTATATCAGTGGAGATTCTTACCATTTGGGTTGAAGAATGCTCCTGCTGAGTTCCAGAGGGTCATGGATAGGATCCTAGCTGGACTGGATTTTGCTTGGTGCTATATTGATGACATTTTGGTGTATAGCACTACTGTGGAGGAGCATGAGAGATAGTTGTTGGAGGTGTTTGAGAGGTTGAGATCTCATGGACTCAAATTACATCCTGGGAAGTGTAGGTTCTTCCATGAGCAGGTTGAGTATTTGGGTCACACTATCTACCCCGGAGGACTTGGTGTTCAGCAGACCAAGGTGGAGGCTATTGCACGTATTCCTTGGCCTACGGATGTGAGCAGAGTGCGAGCATTCCTTGGGTTGGCAAACTTCTATTGCTGCTATGTTAGAGGATTTAGTGCCATTGCCAAGGCCTTGACGAAGCTGACCAAGCTTACACAGGAGTGGTGTTGGGGAGATGAGCAGGAGAGAGCTTTTGTAGAGCTCAAGGAGAGGTTGACATCTGCTCCTATTTTGAGGAGACCGATCAGGGGACGACCATTTCAGGTTCACACTGATTGGAGTATGTTGGGGCTTGGAGCGGTGCTCACCCAGCATGATGATGAGGAGAAGGAGTTTGTGGTGGCCTATGCTAGTCGCTCCAACAATTCAGCGGAGGCAAAGTATAGTTCATATGAGGGAGAGTGCTTGGCAGCAGTTTGGGCAGTAGCACATTTCCGATGTTACCTATTTGGTAACCCCTTCACTCTCATCACTGATCATCAGCCGCTGAAGTGGTTGATGGAGTCCGACAAGCTTTCAGGGAAGCTTGCACGATGGGCTCTGATTTTACAGGAGTATGATTTCACGGTTGTTCACAGACCTGGAGTGGTGAACCGTGATGCAGATGGGTTGAGTAGAAACCCATGTCCCAGCCAGCAGGATCAGACCGGAGCACGTTGGCATGGTGAGACAGATGAGGAGATGGTGCCAGGTTGGCATGCATCGGCCTTTCTGTGTATATTTGCAGAGACTTTGGTGGTATCTCTCTCAGCGCATACAGGAGGAGTTATTGAGGTCACAGATCCAGAGAGTGAAGATATTGGTACAGTTCAGCGAGACATTCATGATGATGTCTTAGTGATGGACTATCTTCGCACTGGTGTTGTGGGTGGCACAGTTGGGGCCAAGGAGAGAGACCGTGTTCTTCAGCGGGCCAGACGGTTCAGATTGGAGGGTAGACACCTTTTGCGTGTATGGGAGGATGGTAGAGTGCGAGTAGTACCACTTCCATCACAGAGACCACAGTTGGTCCGTCATGCTCATGAGGAGCTAGGACATTTTGGAGTAAAGCGTACATATAGCTTACTCCAGAGTCATTATTGGTGGCGCGGTATGCAGACCGAGGTACAGCAGTTTGTTGCCAGATGTGTGGTTTGTGACCGAGTTAGAGCATCATTTAATGCTCCTACGCCACAGTTACACCCATTACCTATCATGGGATTGGGTTACCGTTGGAGTTTGGACTTTGCCGGACCTTTACCGCTGACTGTGAGACATCATCGGTATGTTTTGGTGATGGTGGAGCACTTCTCCAAGTGGATTGAGTTGGTGGCACTTCCTGACAAGTCTAGTGAAGGGACAGCTTACTCGTTCCTAGATCGAGTTCTTAGTCATTTTGGTGCACCAGCTGAGGTTTTGACTGATCAGGGTACAGAGTTCTTGGGAGAGTTTCAGGTCTTGTGTGACAAGGCTTTGATTGATCATCGTACTACATCCCGAGATCACCCTGAGGCAGATGGCTTAGCAGAGAGAGTGGTTCAGACGGTGAAGAGAGGATTGCGAAAGTATGGTTTGCAGAGAGGCCACTCGGGAGATTGGGATCTCCAGTTACCTTGGTTGGCCATGGGCTATCGGTTCAGCCGGCAAGCCTCCTTAGCATCCTTCTCTCCATACTTTCTACTCTATGGACGAGATCCAGATTTACCTGCAGCCATTCGTCGAGATGCTACTGTAGTTTTGGACTTGGATGACCCTGATGTATGGATGAGCGCATGTTCTCAGCGGGCAAAGATCTTTCAGAGAGTGATGCCGATGGCCTTCGAGAACTTGGCGATTGCTCAACATAGAGATACTTTACGCTATGCTACCATTCAAGGAGGAGGTTATAGACCCTCGATCCGTCGATTTCATCTAGGCGACTATGTATATCTACAGCAGACAGCACCGACGACACTTGATGTTTCTACAGGCCGCACTATCTTGAGAGTGCGCGAGGTTTTACCATCTGGAGTCCTTGTGTTAGAAGGACGTGATGGTGTTGTTTGGAAGGATCATGTGCGCAATTGTGCGCCATGCCACCTTCCAAACATTGATGGTACTATGGACCCAAGCTTGGCACTTGTACGTGCAGGCTTGAGGTGTATGTTATGTGGCTCTTCTGGTGGAGCTGCTACTATGTTAGTGTGTGATAGCTGTTCGAGAGGATGGCATATGGCATGTATGACTCCTCCCCTCACGGTGGTTCCTCAGGGACAGTGGTTATGTCCTAGATGTACTTGACCTATAGCTAGTTCATTCTTTATATGGTATAGATTGCAGACAGGCGACTAACGATGGGGCTCCATAGCACCCGGCCTCCTGATCTTTGCCCATTAGAGGGTATACCATATACTTAGAGTAGATGGCTATCTGGAGTTAGAGGGACCTAACCGCCAGCTAGGGGGGCGATTGTGGCACTTTAGAGTCTATGTATGACTTATGTGTGAGTTGTGCTTTTATAGTGTATGATGTTGACAGCGATGTATGTTGTGTAGCGATGTATATACGCACGACAGCTGTCACGCCATTTGTAGTTCCGCATCTAGATGCTCGGACACTGGAGTTCCAGTGATGGTAGTTAGAGTTATTCTAGCTGTTTCTCAGGGACTACTTTCCGACGGTTAGATTTTGTGTTCGGGGTACTGACTTCACGGTGGGGCCCACCGTCACTTTGCACCGTTTGCACCGTCGAGTGTGCCGTCAGCGGGACCGTTAGGGTTTCAGGGCTAGCTCGAGTCCAGGGGGTATAGTTTTGAAGTGAGCTCCAGAGAGCTCACTTCTCTGATGTTGAGCCTTCGAGTTCCTGGCTATGGTGGACAGAGGCCGGCGAGCGTCACCTGGATTCTCTATGCTTGAGTGGGTGTGGCTTGACTGTAATCAGTGCCCAGTTGTTGGCAGTTTATAGAGTGACAGATCAAGTACTGATCTGAGTTGAGTTGAGTTGAGAATGTTAAGCAATCTGATTGAGGGTATACCATATACTTAGAGTAGATGGCTATCTGGAGTTAGAGGGACCTAACCGCCAGCTAGGGGGGCGATTGTGGCACTTTAGAGTCTATGTATGACTTATGTGTGAGTTGTGCTTTTATAGTGTATGATGTTGACAGTGATGTATGTTGTGTAGCAATGTATATACGCACGACACTCTTTTCTTCTTTTTTTGTCATCATTTGTAAAGAAATTTGTGGGTACCTTGCCAAGCTCATTTGTCCTACAACATAGTCTGAAAATTGAGAAAGGTCTTCTCAAAAAGGCAATAAATTCTATTGTTTTTTCTTGGCAACATAGCTAACATTTATTCATATTTGCTTCATCCCTACTTTGCCACTCCTTTTCTATCCATTGGTGATGTGCACTTTGTCTTTACGCTTCCATTATGCATAAAACAAGTCAAAGAGTAAAGAACCTATAGCCATTAACTTAGAGAACAAAGAAGCTTGCAACAAAAGAAGGCAAGACATGCTTCTTATGCTAGTGCGGAACTCATCTTGTCCTACATTTAAGTTCAGTAGATTGAGCAAGATTTATCAAGAGTACAGTAATTGTTGAATTTTTCCCCAACAACATAGTTAATATTAATGCATTTTTGCCTAATCCTTACCTTGCCAACCCATTTACCTTGCCAACCCGTCTATTGTCATTAATGGTGTGCCTATTGCTTTTACTCCTAAATTATGCTCAAAAAGCAAGTCAAAGTGCAAGGAATCTACTAAAGTTGACTTGGAGAAAGAAGAAGCCTACAAACAAAGAACGCAAGATGTGCCTTTCATGGTATTGATGTTGCCAGCCAGCAAACAATAGCCATTACATCTCGGCCTACTCCCACATCACTTGTCCCACCTTGGTAGTTCAGTTATGGATAAGACCTTGGGTACCCTACAATGCCAATGGTGGGTGCCCAACATGGCATGAGATGTTTCAAGTTTGTCTAATCTTGTGGGAGTTGCCAACTAAACAAGGCCAACAACCAAAAACCTAGTGAACTCCTACAAAAACTTCTCATCCCATTTGCCCGATGGGAACATGTGAGCTTAGATCTCATCACATCCTTGACCAAGACAAAACAAGGTCACACAACAATTGTGGTGTTTGTGGATAAGCTTAGTAAGCAAATCCATTTGGTACCAACCTTTGATACATTGGATGCTCTAACATTGACCCATATCTACTTCAATAATTTCTTCAAGCATCATGGGATTCCTTTTGTACTCATCTCTGACCGTGATCTTTGTTTCACCATAAAAAAATTTGCAAACACTCTTCTAGATACTCAGCACCAAGTTTGCTTTGTTCATGGCCAATCATCCTCAAATTGATGGACAAATTATACAAATTGCACCTTGGAGGATATGCTTTGTGCCTTTGTCAACATTCACCATGCCAATTGGGATGAGTGTCTTGCAATTATTGAGTTTTCCTACAATAATTCCTAACATGCAAGCACTAGATTCTCTCCTTTCTTCCTTAATTTTGGCCAAGATACACTTGTTCAAGACTTCTTGCTCCTCTTCCATCTCATGTCCCTCATACTTTCACCTTCTTGACCATAATATCCCAATCCCTACAACAAGTCAAATTCCATCTCTTTGTTGCTCCAAATTGTCAAAAGCAATGCATACAAACATCATAGTGATCTCACTTTTCAACTTGATAATATGGTCATGCTTTCTTCTATCAACTTACCCCTCCTACTTCATACCCAAGTCCATAAACTTGCTCCTAATTGGATAGGTCTAGTTGATGTCACCCAAATCATTTCTATTATTGCTTATCAACTTGCATTGCCTTCTCATATATGAATCCACCCTATATTTCACATTTCCAAGTTGAAACCCTTTGGTTCTAATCCATCTTCCTTTTCCTCTCATATCCAACCCCCTTCTCCTTTTGTGCATGTCAATGATCATGAGGAGTATGAAGTTGATCATATCCTTGCATGTTGTCATATTTAACATGTCCACCAACAACATATTGAGTACAAGGTCCTTTGGAAAGGGTATCCCCGTCATGATACCACTTGGGAACCTCTTTCTCATCTCTAGAATACACAAGATATGGAAGCTTCAAGAGCTTCAAGCTTCTCATCATGGAAGCTTCAAGAGTTTGAAGCTTCCATGATGACGAGGACATTACCAACTAGTGGTGGGATAATATGTAACAATATGCATTTACAAATAAGTTAGTCAAGACTAAGGAAGTAGCAAATAAGAAAAATTAACCAAGAGTTAAAAGAATATTCTAAAAGCATCTAGGAAGCTACTTGACACCTTCCAAGTACAGTAGCCCTCTACTTAAGTACGCAACTTGAACTTGGAGGGTATGTGCGTACTTAACCGGTAGGTGCGTACTTCAGATTACTCTGTCCCAAATTACTTGCGCTCAAAGAGCATGTTGAAGGGCAAGCGGTGGATGATACTGATGACCCTTCTCCTTGGGTTGAATGCAAGTTTAGAGATTGGAATCATATTTTAGGATATCAAATCTCTTTATAAATGGGTCCTCTATATTGAGGACAAGCTGCTCTACTCTGAAGTTCAAACGGAAGTTGAGGGAACCTTCAAAGAATTATGTGAAATATTCCAAAGCAAGGGCTACGAGGTTGCCATCAAAGCTAAATGCAGAAAACTTCAAAATTTGCATCAAATGATGATTAATGACGTGTAAAACTTATAAACATTGAACCCTAAATTTTCAACAAGAATATGCGCACTTAACGGGGATGCGTACTTAAATGGATGTGTACTTAACCGGGAGGTTACTGTATTGGGTAATGTGCATGCCAAGTGGTGACTTTCTTGGCTTGCACTCCAAGAAGGTGGATTTTAGGAAGCTTCTCAAGAGCCTTGTATGCACTCTATAAATACCAAATCCCAAGCTCATGCTATGCATTTGGAGTTTCCCTCATTCAAGTGTCCTAACATCATCTTCCACTTTGATCTTCCATTCTCCTATTTCTCTTCTTGGTCTTTTACAATCAAGGAGTGATAGAAGTGACAATACTTTGGAGGTAGTGCATGGGATATTAAAGACTTAACAAGCCTATTAGTACTTTCTTGAACTTGTATGGTTTACTCATCCATAATATGACCATTTCTTACATATTACCTATGAATTTGAGACGCAATCTCTTGATGTCTTGATATGCTTCCATGAACTAGTGAGAATAGGGTTCATTTCAAAAGAAGGTAAGTTACATCATAAATGGAAAGATTAATGGGAAAGATTGTATTCATTAGTCATCCAACCTCTCCCATAGGTCATCCAAAAGAATGGCTTATAGTAATATGGAAAATGTATAGTTTAGCAAGTGAAAAATAGATATAGAGATCCTTATATACATAAGTGGTCTAGGTAACCTAGGAAGGAAAGCCTAGATCAGATAAAGAGAATGTAACCAACAATTAAATCTGGTAAGCCTTAAATAGAAATGGTTGGTGTACATAAAGGATCCAAAAGATTACGGAGATACAATCCATATTCTTATCCATAAGCATTTTCATCTCATGTTAAGTTATCCAAAGCCTATAAACCTAAGGATAATCCAAACAAGACTACATGGATGGATGATCAATATCTGTATGGATTGACGGGATATGATCTAAGGGTGTGATAAGTTATTGGAGCTTTGATAGAAAGAGAATGAAATGTATATAGGAGGGACCATGGTGGGGAGATTACACTTTGCAATGTTAAGAAGTTTATAATCCTCCATGGAAGGTACTCCAGTGGTAAGGGTAAAAGGTTAAGGATAGGATAAAAAAGATTCCATCTAGGTGAACTTGAGCAAATATAGCTATGAATTAGGAAAATTTGGTGATCAAAACCAATTAACAATGTGTAAATACAAAGCGTCCCTTAAGTCAATGTGCAAAGAACAAATTGAATTATCTTAAGAAATAAACACTACTCCAAAAAACTTCAATCTAATTAGAAAATATGGAAAAGGAAAGTCATAATAGATAGATGAAAAGGTCTTGAAATTCTTATACTCTTGCAATCATTGCAAAATTCTATGTTCTTGCAATCATTCCATCTACCCATGGTATGTATAAATAGGCCTACAAAAGAGATAAGGGAGGAAGTGGAGCCATATAAATAAATTCTCGATACTTCCATGTAGGCATATTCTACCTAATTTTGATTCACTTACTTCACATATAACCTATAAAATATAGAAAATAGATAAGGGAGGAAGTGGAGCCATATAAATAGAATCTCAATACTTCCATGTAGGCCTATTCCACTAATCTTGATTCATTGTACTTCACATATAACCTATAAAATATACTCACTTGACGTAAGTACAAGCCTTCTTTAATTCAAACTCAACTTGTAAAGCCTTCTTGAATCTAAATTCAAACTCTAAAAACTATGAAATAGCTCAAAGCTGGTTGGATTGCATCAGATCACCTCAGGTGCAAATGAGAAGTAGAAGAAGGAAAAGATTGATTGCAATATATATCAACTTCTTACTTTGTTAAAACGAGATTAGTGAACAGAATGACACTAGAAAAACAAACTCACTACCTTTTCTAATACAAGCAACGATAATCATTCGAGTCTGATTATCAAGGTAACATATTCTCCTCTATTAACATATATTTATTAATGTTTTATTTAAATAAGTATGACGTACATATTGAAGAAAATAATGAAACTTGATTTTTAAATCAAGGTAACATCATTTCTTTCATCATACAAAACTTAGAACTTTCCATGTAAGAAAAATTAGCATTCAAGATTTTAATACACTTTACTGGTGCACTGCATAAATCCTACGTGAAGCTATTGAGGGTTTCTCTTTTTTATCAAATAAAACAGAAGTACATTATGCGGTAGGCTATTATATTTTCTTCATACTACCTCAAGCATATCCAAAGTTGAGCAGTATAGATAATAATTTACTAAATATAAAAGAATTTTCACATCATTCTAGTTTTCTAAAATCGGAATAGTTCAAAAGGTATTAAACTTAAAAAAATTCTGCAGCTATTAATTATCATAGTTAAGTAAACGTTCATGAACTAAAATTTTATGTGGAGATTGGGCTTTCGTGTCTAAACACGTCAATCTCAAATAAGCCATGGCACTGTGGTGTTTACCAAGAAGAAACTAATCACAGTACATTATAATTACCTAAGAACTTGGCAGTTTCCTCAAAAATAAAAGTTACTATTATGATCACTTAAACAATATCACAGCATAACAGTACGTTATAGTAGAACAGTATGGTACCTCCAGGAGGAGATACGCCAAAGTACTTGACTGTCAGACCTTTGGAAAGGAGAGAGACCAAAGTGGCCTGGCATTTACCTTAGAGGTTATTGTCCATTTTCATGAGAGACATTTATTAAAGTGGGTTAAAAACCTCAATACTTGAAGGTATTTGACTGTCTCACAGCCCCAGCATATGTGCATTATGAATACTGTGGGTTTTGTATTCTGCACATCAGTATCTTAATTTAGGGAGTGGGACAGTATGACTCCATCAATTAGATGAACGTATGTGGTTGAAAGGTTGAGCTAGATGATGACAAAAGGCCATGCAGGGAGAGTATTGAAGTATGCGCGCAAAGCGCATTAGGACGACATGAGAATCACTTCATGTCGAAACTGCACTGAAACGACTCAAATAGTGGAACACAAGAAGAGTGGAAACCAGAATTTTGCTGGATAACGTGAACATAAGAGCTCATTTGTTAAACTACTGCATTTTTGTGACTGATAAGCAAGGAGAATGCACATCAGAACTCTACCCCAAACTACTTAGAATAAGACTTTGTAGGCAAAGATACATCTTTTAGAGTGGAGTAAAGAAAACTTTTGTGTCAGTTAAGTTGAGAACAACTTGTGGCTCACCTCGTTTCCGCTTTTGCAAGTTTCCCAAAACTTCAAGCCACAGTAGTACAGCAGTTTCTTCTCTAGTTTTGTGGGGACGGCTTTCTACGCTACACCTTGCCCCTACCGTTGGCAATTTGGACATTTCCTTTTGACAACTTCTAAATAGAGGACTTTTGGACGTAAAGAAAGAGAGGAGGTCAGATGTAAAGGGCCGGGTACAACTGTCACGGGCATTCATCTTTAGAAGCTTTAGCCGACAGAAACATCATAAAAATCAAGGTTTAATCATGAGAGGAATATGATGATGTTGTACGGTGCCCTTGTACGGTGCCGTTGCAGGACACGAGTTCCTAGAGTCCCAACGTACCGTGTTTACACAGTAATAATAGTAAACAGAAACTTACTGGGAAGAAAAAGAAACTTCATTTATCCTCACGTCAAATCGTAACACAATGGATGAAAAATGGGAACTTCAAGATACACGACGTCGGCGGACGACATCTGCACACTAAATCCCGGCAACTCGATGGAAGTTGACCTTTGTGTTTACCCTCAAGTCTTAGAAAGTGCAGACAGAGCTACTTGTACATGAGCAGTGTTATCGACTTTCCCGATATCACAATCTCAACGAAGCCAATAACGCTGATCATGGTCTGAGGACCCATGCTGTCGCATCTGAGAGCTTTCACAATCTATGGGTTGAGAAGGCAGGTGACGGTGTAACAATCTCCGGACCGCCCGGAAACTTTCTCTTCCGCTTAAGCCGTGGCATCAATCACCTAGAGGTCTCGTCGTTGAAAATCCGCTTGCCAGATGTCCAAGTTCAGCGTAGAATGCGCCTGGAGATACGTTTCACGTTCCTTTTTGAACTTTGCGTCTCATGTGTTCACTATACCTGATTATGGTGAGAATTTGCCTTAGTTGCTGTAGACATGATTCGCCTGGAGACTAAAACAAGCTTATTCAGCATTCGTGGAAATTTCGACATCAAGATCAAAGAGGATTTCTTCTCAAAACAGCTTAAAATCTTCCGCTAAAAGAGAGCACTTGAACTATCAAGACTAAAATTTCTTACGCTAACTTATCATGTCCTCCAGAGATTAACTGCTGTCATCCATTCACCACATTTGTCTCAAATTTCGAACACTGCTAGGCTGAGGAAATGCTACCATGTATTAGAGCTGTATCAGATATGTTAGTATTCCACAGTGGCTTTATGAAAAAACAATCTGGGTATGTGAATAATGCCAAGTAGCCCGTTACCATTCCACTAGAGTATGTCTAAAGTTGGAATGTACAAGAGGATGACATCTGATCATCAAAGTAGAATTTGATGCGTGTTCTATATACAGATGATATGTGGCCATCTCAAGAAGATGCATTCCTATAAATTTGATGGCCACCCTTTGATCAACTTATGCAAAAGCCAATCTCATGCTACAGCTCTGATACATAGAGCTGTATCTAATACCTTCTTTTCTGCCTTGATTAATGCAATTCAAAGGCACTATCTTACACATTGCCTGTAGAAGTCTAATAAGCTGACGTCTTATTAGTATATTCACATGCAGGACTAGGTGAATGCTGCCTATCATATGTTCAATTCCTGCGTCATACCAAATTTTGCTGTTGGACGCCCACTGTTTCCTCCACGTGCTTACATCACAGCCTGAACGACAGCCAAGTAAGACCGAACCTTCCGACATCAGATGAGATACCGCTTTCTATCACCTGACCATAGGCATGATCCAAATTCCAATTCTCAAAACAATGACCATCGGTATGATGAATCAATCCTTGGTCACGGCACCAACTGCAGCCTGTGAAGCTCGGAGTCAAATCCGAGTCCAGGTCCACCAGTTGGATTCAGTTCACCGTCGACCATGCCCCCAAATACAAGAACCACATGCCCCGAATCTACTGCGCAAGCTCCATGAAATGAACGTTTACTTGGAGGTCTGCCCCACTGCTTCAGCTTCTTCCAAAGACGTCGGGAATACCTATAGGAACTTGAGTTACCAGAACTTCTGTTCCGAGAGAAACCCCCAAGAAAGGAAGTGTTGTTGGTAGGTTGAAGAGCCATACTTGGATCCAGTACCCAGATATCTCCTTTCCTAGCCCTCTTGGAATCTTCTCCACCAAAAATGAGGACCCGTCCTCCGAAAACTAGAGTGGCTGAGTGACCCGCACGCGGAGACGGATGATCACTCCCAGGATGTACGCAGCCCTGCAGCTCCACCCATGAAGGAAGACTTTCCTCCAAGTCTAGCATCCACACATCATTCATAACCTCAAAATTTGCTCCACGCCCACCAAACAGAACCATCCGCTTACCACCAACCCACGTGAGAGTGTGACCAGACCTTGGCTGGGGAGAAACTGGAGTGACAACCTCTTGCCAGCTGAGTGGTGTCACTGCCAGATCTAATATCCAAGTATCACCAAGCCTGGTTCCGTCAGCTGCAATACCTCCAAACACTACAACCTTCGTGTCCCCGGCATAACAGCCTGCATGAGCTCCTCGAGGAGGAGGGGCTGCAGTAACCTCGACTGGAACCCACGGAGATGGGAGTCTATCTCCATCGCCTGTCACATACACGCCAGTATTGATATAAGTGTCACTGAGTCTCATTCCTCTGTCATTTATGCCTCCAAAGAGAACAAGATCGTCTCCGACTGCAGTGCAGCTTTGCTGAAAACGTCCAGAAGGTGAACCGACACACGCTTGCTGCCACGAGACTGCATCACAGGGGTGCTCCGGGATAGAAGTGAGCCATGTATCATCCAGGTGCCGACCTGTAACATAATCACCAGCTAATTAGTCAAAAGCACAAAGAGCATTCGTCTAGTGGTCAAGAGTACCTGGATGTGACTACAAAGGAGGTGATGAAAGGGTGTTCTTAGTCGGCGGTGAGTGAAAAGCGACTACAACTGCACCTTGTGAACATCTAAGGAGCAAGTGAGGTACTTCGAAAGTTCAACACACAATTGCACGGTCGAACCGAGTAAGGCGAAGGTGAGGCACAAAAGAAAGGTCTCAACTCGAAGACTAGCTTCTGTACTACCCTAACGTGTCTTTAGCTTTCGACATCCAAGGCTAAAAGCACCATGCAAAAACAAGATGGAGTGTTATTTTCCACCCTGCAAGCTGTAAATAAGCAGGCTATTGACGTGTCTGCTGAACTGGACATGGAGTAAAGACGTCTACAGACAAAAGGATACCTTGATATTAACTCACCTCAATGAAGGTCCACATCAACGCAAGAAATTCTAACAAACAAGAAAAGTGGGACAAGAAGGCATCACCAATCCTGAGCAACCAGGATATCGCCCAGAACTCCTGACCGGCAATGGCCGTCCGACAGGACACCGAGCAGACGAGTCTGCTCACTAAGGTCAATTATCATCGTCACAACTTGGACCAATAGACAACGCGAAGCCAAACGAGAGAGAATCACCATCTGAACTCACTAGCACAGCTTTTAATATTGTAATCGACGGTCTTTGGTTTGCCCACTACTGATGACGTGAGAATGAAAATGGGTAAGGAAAAATAACGGACCACCGTGTTTGATCAATTGGATCATGTGAGTCAGAAACGAAGCTAGAAGGTTGCAAAGATATACAAGAAAATGGACCGCATAGTCCGCAGGGAACCCTAAGACCTGCCTTACCAGAGCTGCCTTGACTCTGGGGATTATCCAGCTTTAAAAGAAACAGAAACCATACTTGGTAACAGAAAGTTTGACCCATTTGAAACGAAGATGAGACAGGAGAGAAAACAGAGGACATAGGATCAACAGCATAAACTTCGAGGTAGTGAAGGAAAACCCCTCACAGACAACATCTATCTACTCAGAATGAAGCAACACCATCGTTATCAACACCATCGTTATTGTGAGCAACACCATCGTTATCAAAACCAAGCGAATGCCAAGTGAGTGAACTCGTCTCAAGTCCTGGATCAGGGTAGAAACAGCATGTCCAAAACTTCTGGAGGGGTGTATTGTCTTCAAAAAATCTGATTGTCAACTTCTTACGCAAACATGTCACTGAAAAATGTGGCATGCATCGGGTGATGATGAAATGAATGCAAAATGTACTGATCGGCGAGCAACTTAAGGGATATCAAGCTCCTTGTCACTGACAACAAACAGGTTGCATGATCAAGCAGCGTATATCAGATGACCAACTTACCCCCATCACAGCCACCACCAAAAATGATTATCTTCCCGTTGACAACATTCATGGTGTGAGAAGCTCGTGGGGCGGGTGCCACGGAGCTTTGTTGAACTCGTTGCCAAGCAGCCGCACCCAACACAAGCATCTGCCTATACAGTCCCTTCCATCCGACCTTGTGTCGACCCGGTTCAGGCCATGCTTCAACAGCTCGACTACCCCATTCGCGCCTGCAGATGTATTGCCATAGTGCGTCCGTCTCCGCAATGGCCTTATAACGTTTGCAAGTCATGCCAAATGCTATCACAGCCTGTATGGGCAAATGCTGAATGATGGCTAGTATTTGGTCAGCCCCAAGCAAGCCGATCCCCTTCTCTTCCTCTTCTTCGGTATCTTCGATCCTTTCTTGCCTGTCGGATACGGTCCACAACCGACACCTCGGAACCTGTGCGACAAACAGACTGGTCTTAGACGTTATCCGAAATTGAAGTCTGAAATTGCATTGACATGCTAAGTTCATACATTTACGCTCGCCTTTAAGTGAGCTGACAGCAGGTATATTATATTTTAGTTACAAAAAACAAGTTACGGCTCAGCTTGAGACAAGAAGCATAAACACAAGAGGCCTCTGACATAAGCGGTACACAAGACCATGCCAAGTTCTGTCCAAACTAATCAGAATTTGGCTGTGGGACGAAGGCTAAGACCTCACAACCATTATACTGGACGAAACATAATCTTGAAATCATGTTCACAACTCTGGTAGAGTACATCCCTTAAGATAATCTCAAGGTGTCAAATCAATAGGTGAGCACGGCAACTAGGATCGAAACCTAAACAAGACAAGCCAGCATTTAAAGAGTCTTGAGGTCCGAAGGATTGTATGCTGCATGTAGTAAGGGCATGTAGAGGTCTCTTCCGTAAATTGCAAAGCAAAAAGTCCCAGGTAAGGATATTTTCGACAAGAGCTCTGTACAATAATTCCTGACCTACCCGGAACCTAGACTCCAATCAAACGCTCTTGACTGACAAGACGGCAACCACGAAAGCTGAAGCGTCCATGCCTTGTTCTTTGGCTCATAAAAATGCCGTCGAGGGCAGTCCCGAACAGGGTCAGGATCCTCCATTACTTCGTCCTCTATACACCTCGGTATCGTGGCTTCCGTGCCTTCTACTTCAGGTTGCTCCTCTACTCGCTTCCGTAGGCTATATCTCTGTATTTCTCTTCTTTCCTTTCTCTCCACGACGCAGCGATCACTCTCTTCCCTCCCAGCCTGAGACTCAATCCCTCGCCTAACCCTCACCTCAACACCCCTCTCGCCTCTCGTTCTTTCCTGCTAGTTTTGCAGACACCGAGTTCCTACGTCAACATCAACACCACCTACAACGACCTTGCTTAGGGCCCAAAGCTCTGCCTGCATACGCTATTTCCGCCTCTTTCCTTCTTTGCTCGGTCGCTCTACTCTACTCTACTCTACCCAACCAAACCCGACCTCCTGACCTCACCTGATTTCGCTCACATCCCGTTCGATCTTCGATAACAGAGAGGCAGGCAGGCAAAGCCAGACAGACAGACAGAAGGCGCGAGAAACAGCCAGATATTAGGAAATCAATCAACCCCTGCGCTGGGATGACCCACCGATCGATCCATAAACGATTTGTAAATCAAACCAATGCATCCCATCCGGTTCCCCTCTTCTTCCCAGGGCAAGAGCAGATCCACCTCTATTCAGAGTTTGGGTCCATACTAGCTCGCCACATTAGCCAACTCACACAACGCAACAGCACAACGGACGAATGACTGCTATGATGATCTCGGATCCTCCCGAAAAGCGATCCGGATAGCGTATGGCGTACTGTACCCTGTCCCCAGGGATTCAACTCAGTCTCCTCTTGCTCCCTCTTCGTCCTAACTCGGTTCATGAGAATACGGCGAATGCTAACTTCATCGGTCCCCGTCAGGGTCACTGCGACTTCACCCTGCCCTCCCGGGAACGTTTACTTTGAAAGACTTCGGTCATCCGTTACCGGTCAGCCAACCGCGGAACTATTCTTAACGTCATTCACTTAATGCACTACCACCGGTAATGGTTGTAGCCTCCTCGCAATAGCACGAGTCGATGCGTCTCTACAGTAGTGGAGCGGATGTCAATGTCCACAGTACCGACTCGTTTGCAGGTTGACCTGCTTACTCGGTGGGATGTCAGGGTAAGCTAGTTCTGACGATGCAGATGTGGGGGAATTTGGGCGACCCTGACGGGGACTGTTAAGACAATACCTTGGAAACCCAGGTATGACTCGAATCTGTCAAAACGGACGGATAAACTCCTCCTTTATCCAGTCGGGACTATCTGGTACTGGGCTATTGGCGGTCAAAATCTACACTGTCCGTGTCGAAGTGGTACAAGAAACATGCGACATCTACAGTAATGTACAATACAAGCGAACCAAACCACGACTCCTTGAACGACAGCAGGCACCGAAATTTGCAGGTTTACGTTCGGGCAGGCAGGATACAAGAGGGTTGTTTAGATAGGATATCCCGGCAGGACACAAGTGGGATGTACAGATAGCAAAGATTGATGATCGAGTAGCTAAGTACAAAAGTACATTTGTGGGGTCTTTCCATCTTTCGTTTTTCCTGCGCGGTCGCCTTTCATCTCATTTGTGGAGATACACTTGCAATTGAGATGGAAGCATAGAGTGAAATTTAACCTTAGTGGAAAATATGGCTTTTCTCTGAAAGTGGCTTTTATATTCATATTGATCGTCTGCCTTGTGCAATATTCCTGTTATTTAGCTGATCAATCAATATGTTGGGGAGCCAAATAGTCTAAAATTTGAGTATGTAACATGGCATCGACTTGCTATCTCCACCAATTTTGGTCCAAAAGTAATAAAGGTATAAATTTTGCAGGACCAGTTGGAATAAAGGTAACTCCTCATTATCCGAGAAAGGAAACTCAACTTTCAGATTCAGAACCTGGTTCGGGAGGAGTTCGGGAGTCGGGAGAGACTCGGGTAGAAATATCTATGTTATCCGAGGGCTCTCTACCACATAGCACTCCATTGAATAGTTATTTTTTTTCATTTTTCAATTTCGGTTCCATTGATACTTAGATTAAGACTCCGGATAATTGAGTAGAAAGTTATTAAGATTTTTAGGGTTTGGAGTAATCATTACACATTGAGAGTGATGGGTCGAGCACTTTTATATCTAATCTCCTGGTTTTCATGATTTAAGTTCCATGTGAATTTAATTTGAAAATTTTTGAGATGTAAATTTGAAGTTATGAGAATTCATAGTGTTTTAGGGTTTGGAGAGATTGTATTTTCTTATGTGAGTTGTAATGTGAAGGGTTTTGGTTTTGTAGAAATGGGGATGAGCATCATATGTGTTATTATAATTATTCCTGCTAGCCATAGTTACACCTCCCCATGTGGGATCGCCTAGAGCGGCTCGGGATACACCATGCCCGGTGTGTCACTGACGCTTTACCGTGTGGAAAGGATGCACAAGGACTATGATTGAACCACTTGGGATGCTCGCATGAGGCGAGCAATCACATCGACAATAGTGACACTCAGGATTACGCACACTTCTTCTATCCCTTCATTGATCGTTCCAAGGATACCGATCAAGTCATGTGAGTGGTTAGTTTCTCAAGCGGGTTGCATTTTGGGGTTATTTGAGACTAGTTTTCCATGTCCATGTCTATTCCATAGGTTACCCCGCATACTCCATGATGAGGCTAGACAGGCTTTTTTCCTACCACTTGATCGTTTGGCACGTGATCCCTTGGACAAGTTAGCATGGTTCTTATTCCTCTTACTCTCTCAACGGTGTCTTTGTTATGCTAGAGGGGGACATGTAGAGCATAGAGAGGTGGCTGCTAGATTTCATTGATTCCGAGCGGGGGATTGGGCATCCCTTCATGAGGAGTCTATTAGGGTTACACAATTTAGGAGACATGCGACGCCATAGGATACCATAAAGTCCACTCAATTACGACGGTGTAGGACATTGGGTCAAGTGAGAGTTTAGTAAAGCAACATGAGCACTACATCTTTTGTCTATGGCAAGTCTTATTGATGAGGCTATCTTTTCCCTATGCTCACTACATCCTATAGCAATAGAGGGACTACCACTAGAAGTCTTAGATTATCAGCCTGAGCAACCTTTGTGTCTTGATAGGTCATTGTTTGCACAAGCATTACGCATTGCTCCTTGATTTTCCTCGAGAGGCTTGTCAAGGATGGTTTATGAGATTACTTTCAGGTAGATGATCCTTCTAGTGGTTTTATCGAGTTGTTTTAGGTAGCTGTAACAATAGCAAGAGGAGACATTCCTATGTCTGTTAGTCGGGTGTTAGGTGCTAGTCGACTTCTCACAATGGAGAAGAATACATGGGAGTATTAGACAGATTGTTATTGGAGTGATCTTTTTGCATTTGGTCAATCTTACCATTGTACTTCAGCATCATTCTCACTTTTGACATCACCTTAGTCCACATCAATTTGGAGTAGCTCGGACGATGTGAGGCTACATCTCTAGGCAGTAGTACACTCCTAGATATCCATTCGGAGTAGGTCATCCTATAGGTGGATGTTGAGAAAAATTTTAATGGTGTCTCATAGGTGTCCATCTTTAGAGAACTTAGGGAGGCTAGTGGATCCTTGGCAAGTCTTATTCCTTTTTGATAGTCTTTTTATGCTCTCTTGCTTCCCTTTACTACCAGCATAGTTCACAAGAAGGAGTCACCATCTTGGAGTCAAATATTGATACACATCAAGGAGATCCTTTAGGAGGACCCTTATTTTCCATAGCTCACTTTAGAGCTCTCCTATCTACTACTTTGGCCATGCCAGGTTTTTTATTTCACTCCTTGGTAGATGATGCACACAACATAGGTACTATAGATCACATTAGGTAGGATTTGACCACTTGACTACCAAGCTACACTTTAGTAGGCTTGAGAGTCAAGGTGTCAAAGTACAGAGCATGATCCCTTTAGGTATCTCTCTCCACCTTGAGCTTCCAGAGGGATGCATCACATCTACAAATGGATTATGTGTTCTTAGAGTGCCAATAGGATCCGAGGATTTTGTCACACGCTTCTTGTTGCACTTGTAAAGGATGTTCTCCATGTGGATGACCTTCCATTACTAGGAGATCCGTAGGTGGCATTTGGTATACTCTCGTCTAGTATTGCTCGTTGACCATCCTACCTCATCCGTATAGTTTCTCCCTCATCGTCCTTCTTGTCACATTTGAGTTTGAGAGCCTTTGATAGGAGGATTATGGGAGTCTTTGGTAATATTACTTGACCAAGGACATTTGAGTGTGTGATAGGGGATTTTGCACATAGACAAACAGCTCTACCAATCTCGTGTGGAGGAGTTGGATTGCTATCTATGGAGGAGACAACACCTATAGCATTTTTGGCTAGTTGGGCTATCTCGACACCCTACTTTCCTCTTGTTTTATGGTTGTTGATAGGCCAGTTTTGGAGACCTATGTGAAAAAGTTGGACGAGGGATCCTTTTCTATCCAGATGTTATTGTGGTAGACAAGAGATATTCTATCTCCACAAGCATGAGAGGAATTTCTTTCTTTTGCTTCACTATTGTCAGATTGGACTAAAGGTTTATAGTTTTCCTTGATGGAGCAACAATGCGAGAATATGCTACATTCTCTCTTAGTTGACTCGTCCATTCCTTAGGCTACTAGAGCACTTTTTTGCTCTTGCTCTGGCAAGGAGGCAAGCTCTTGGATCCTAGCTCAACCATGCATTAAGGCATTCCAACTCGCACCGTCTACTTTCTTTACATGAATGAGGTTTCACCGAGGTTTGGTCCACCCATATGCATCTTCATTACTCACTTGTGTGTGGTTCTACACTAGATGCAGTAGCAGTCTATATGACACAATGTCCTTTTGGAGGATAGAAGATAGCTACACATGATGCTATTAGGGACATAGTGTTTACTATGGCACAAGAGAGTGGATACTTGGATTGGAGCAAGTGTTTGTATGCTTTGTAGATGTCAAGGCAAACTTATACTTGGTCCAATATGATCAAGTGATAATAGCGGATGTCGTGGTTATTATGGATCCTATGCAAGATACAATTTTGGAAGGAGTGATTACCCATCTCTCTGGATGAGCGACAACTGCAGTAGCACATTGTAAGGTCTCCAAGTATAATGGCATGTAACAAGGTCACATCTTTGTTCCTCTAGCCTTGATGTTATATGGAGCGATGGACACGATGTTCAACACATTTGTCAAGGAGTGTGCGAGAGTTTATCATGTTAGGCGCCAGGTGTTGCCACTCTCACTCTCATATTTTGTAGCATATTTTAGATAGTGTGTGTCCATTGCTATACAAAGGGCAGTGGTTGGTGCAATCCATAGGAGAGCAATAACATTAGGTGATGGTTCTTCAGATGCTCTAGTTGTTTGTAGACCATACGACTTGCATAGCTTGGATATCTTAGGTGCGGTAGTGCCAATTTCTCATATATACTCTATTGGGACTTGCCCCATTTTACATTTTTCATCTCTCCCTTGTGCGGCTTGATTGGGCTTCCCATCCTTCATTTTTTTTTGCCAATTGCCTCTTTTCATTTTCTTTTTCTTTCCAAGAATTGACAATGTTATCAGATTATACTTATTAATAAGATAGATAAGATAGAAGTATCACCAAAAGAGTACTTCTACTAATAGTGCAAAAACCGAAATAGACTTGAGAACCTTAGAACCAATAGCTAGACATATGATTTAAAGGTGAGAATTGGTTTGGTAACATCTGGAAGGATGTTACACATGATGGAATAAACAGATCAGAAAGAGGTATCACCAAATGGAGACTTCTACTAATAGAGTAGGAACCGAAATATGCCTAAAATCTTTTAATGCAATTTTGGAGGCCTAAACGGATGAATTAGACCTCAAAAATGTGCAGATCCCCCCCCCCAAAGTGGAGGACAAACTGGCCTTCCCTCCCCCTTGCTTTGTCTCGTCAAGAGCTTTCCAACGGTACCTTATTCACGTGATTCTAAGATTCCTACATGAAGATTCCCTAAAAGATTCCCTTTGGTCAAAGCTTGTTTGACCAACCAGATAGGACCTAGACCAGACATGTCACCCATCCAAGTAAGTAATCCAAGTGTGGAGCTTGCTGACATGTCACCTATCTGTGTCCCTAATCCTATGGTGGAGCTTCCTTGGAGTAGATCCTCTTTGTCTATATAATAAAGAGAAGGTGATCCTTTGGGGCATCGAATGTTTGAGTGTGCAATCTGTGTTTTCTCTCTTCTCTTGCCCTCGTAATATTACAATATGTTATTCTAATTATGATAAATATTTTCACTGCTCATATAGTGGTAACATCTATATAGTAAACCAGATATGGATATAGATAAGATCATCTATACAGTAAACCACAAACGGATGTAGATCTGATTCAAGATTACCGTTTGTTGATGGCTTCTTACAATACTTATGGAGGATATTTTGAAAGATATCACACTTATTAGGGATTTAAGATGAAATACAATAAAAATTGAAGCCATATATGATAATTTGAAGATATCAATACCATTTACATCTAATGAGTTTTTGTAGTATAGCTTCCAAAATGGCATTAGTTTTAAGTCATATATTTTGTTAACATTTCATATGTTAAATATATGATTTTAGTAAATGAAACTCGCTCATTTATTTTATATTTGAAACCATCATTATGATATCATTGAAAATATCATTGGTAATGATATTTTCAAATAGATAGAATGACTTTCTGTGTTATCGGTCTCAAGAATGGATAAGTATTAGATTTTATGTATTTCTAACATAATGGATGTTAAATACATGGTTTATTAAATGAAAATTTCTCGTCTAATATTTATTTTTAACTATATTTTATGCATTTAATATTATATATATATAACTTATTCTCCATGTGTATATGAATTTCTAGTCTATATATGATAAATAGGTCTTGACATTCTTAATTCAAATTAATATATTAATTATATTGAATCATGTAATACCACGTCTATATCAATCATAGTTACCCATTTTATAAATTGAATCAAAAACTTATTTCATAATTTTCAATCTATAAGTAGCAAATCAAGAAGAAGATACAACAAAATTAAATATATTCTGCTCTTCAAAGTAAAACATAAATATTCTAATACTTCTAATCCAAAATGTTACATCAAGTGTAGATTTTAGCTCAAAAATATAATCTACATATCAATTTGTCAAAATTAGAAAATAATAATGAATTCATTAATCATTATATGGTTAGTATTTTCAACATAATATATGTTTACAAGTTTTGAATGAATTTTATAAAGTAAATTATACCACACCTTTTATATTTTACATCTTATATTATTCCTTATTGGTTTATATGAAATTCTTTGATTTCTATGAACATTTATTATTTCTTGCTATTGAATCCCAATAAGATGATTGGCAAAAGAGTACAGTAAAGTAAAGGAGTAAAGGAGTTCATGTACAAACCAAAATAAAGTTGGAATACTAAACTCTAAATAAAAGACTATGCAATAGAATCATAAATAAAAAATAGAAAACTTATAAGTTCCTTTTATTCCAAAATATATATCTTAAAATTTTAAAATATATTATTAAACAATTTTAAAATGAATAATTATTTTTATTTAGAGACATAAATATTTACAGCTATAAAATTTAAACCAAATAAAGTTGGATTATTGCACACAAATTTTGGAAACCACCCCTTCAGGTAGCTAAGCATATGGAAAGATAACAGTTTATAATATAAGAGTTCATGTAAGTTAAATCCTCTTTCTGTATTATTTTAACTAATATTATAGAGATCTTGCATCATCAATCTTGACTTTTCATAAGATTATTTCGTTATAATGATGAAAAGAATTTATATTTTGTTATAAAATACAATACATCTCCTCTCGAAATGTAAAAAAAACACTTATATTGTTAAAAAATGTTAACATGTGTAAAGAACTAGAGATGACATACAAAAAATTAACAAAAAAGAAGTTTTTAATTCTAAAAGAATTTGTGATTAACAAAATCACTGTATAAGATATAAATCTTAAATTCAGAAAAACATATGAACTCTTATCTAAGATCTTTATTTAATTATATATATTTACTATTGTGATAAGCACTGCGATGGTGAGAACAAATGGGATTTTATTTAGTTTCAAGGCGCACTTCCACTAAGAATAAGTGGAACTTATGTATCGGATCCGGACTTTAACGTCTTTGATATAGCTATTTATATTCTTTAAATCATTTGGTGACAATTCGAACTTGTGTAATGGAAATAATTTTAAATAATTCTACTATTTAAAAACAATGATTGATTCTTGTTTCAATTTTAAGTATAAGATTTCTTCACTTTATTAATACGTTAAAAAAACCCATGTTTATTATATCTTATCAGGTACTATTGCATATGCCTTAATAAGTTAAGCAAATAATAGAGTAGATTTAAGCAATTAAATAATAAAATAAAATATTTCTTATATATTCAGTAAAAAATGAAGGAAAGTACAAGGAAAGGACGATATTGGGAGATTCTATTGTTTCTAACTTTGAACAAAACCATTATAACATCTTTGAATAGTATATTTAACTCTGGTAATTTATATTTTGGCAAATTCATAAACTTAAATGACTAAAGCAAGTTTAAAGAGAAAGAGTTGTTTAAATATTTCATTGCATTTATGGAAAGTAGAAATGTATTTAATATTAAACATCATGATTCATCAGTATAATGACTAGTTAAATATTTTTCATTAAGACCAAAATTGAAAAGTATACTTTCAGAAGGAAAAAATTTGCGGATAAATTATTATTTTTTAAATAAAATATTAATAATTTTGAGTAAATGTTTCTTCAATAAATTTATTTTGGAAACAAATTATCTTAATGATAAGAAATACCATTACAATTTGTTCATCTCCTTAAAATAAACTATAACTTATAAATTATGATCATCATTTAGGTACTTATTTCCTTGAGCTTCTTGTAAAATCAATGAAATAATAATCCACTCTCTCCATACTTTTATAGGCAATGTAACATCAAGAATTCTCCATGATCAACACAAATATGATTATAATTTACCTCCTCAATTAAAAATTTTTTGGAGTAAATATTAATATATCCTTGTATATATAAGAGCCATTTGTACTCAAAAATAAATATTTATTATTTGAAATCAATAATAATATATAAAATCTAAATAAAACAGTTTATATTTATATATCTTAATTTCATAATACCTGATTGTTAATCCTGAATGATTATTTCTATTAAAATATCTTTTATGCCTATTTGAATAATGGTATCTTACTTATTTATTCATTTAAAAATTCCCTAAGGAAAAAGAGATTGTTTAGTTGCTAATGAATATCTTCTTGAATAATAAACATGATTAAATTCTCCATATTTTGTATGCTACTTTATAGAGTGCTTCCTTTCCTTAGTGTTCAACAAAAAATTTTAAATAAAAAGTAGAAAAAAATCATTTGATTTGAAATTCAAAACCATACATTATTAAGAATTTTGTTAGATTACAACTATAGAAAGATGCAAAATATATATGTCCTATTCTTAATACCAAGATAAGTAATGTAATTTATTGCATATGGTTAGTTGAAATTTATTATTTAAATTATATTAAATTTAAATAGTAATTTTCTAGAATATGAATATACAATCAATTCAATCTAATTGAAGAATATATTAGTAGTCTAATAAAGGGAAGATTTGATCACTCCATTCCTTCTTATGTCTAAATTTCAAAAATATCATGAATCATTTAATGAATTTTATTATTAAAGCATATTTGGAACTTTATGGTGTGCAACAAAACCTCATTTGATTTCTAGTATTGTAGAATCTCCATTCTTTTGACCATTCTAATATATGTTCATCTCATGTAATATGCATTAATTAATATGGTGTAATTCAACCATATTCATAATATTATTCTAATAATTATTTTAGAATAAAAAATATTTATTCTAAATTTTATAAGAAGAAGAAAAAAATATATTTCACATTGTTATTATGTTTGATATTACTACTTGTACACTAATCCTGGAATTTAACATGGCTTTTTCTTATAATTTAAGATTTGCTAATCAATTACTAAGAAGTTTATACTAAAAATATGTCAGTTGTATTCAAGTAGAGTAATCTTAACTTCATCTTGAAGAGCTCAAGATAACTATGTTTTATGTCTTCCTTGAATAAAATATATAAGCAAAGATTACTAGCTTGATAAATTTCATATTAATATTTATTCTCATAAATAATTATCATAATTAATAAAAATTTAAAAATAGTGACTAATTGAATTAGACTATATTATTAGTAATATTAGTATTGTAATATTTCCGACTCACCTAGATCAATTGCATACAATTTTGGTTAACAAATACCTAACTTTAGTAGATGTTGGTCTGAAATAGGGTTGCTTTATTATGCCTCTTCCACCGATCATTTTAGTTGAGCATCTGCACTAACAAATAACTAGTTCTTATATATAAATGATATTTCATTATAGGTTGATGAGTTTCTTGTACTCCTAATTTTTGTTATGAAAAGTTAAGTGACATTTATACATTCACAGTAATTATATAAAAAATAGACAGATAAAATAAAATTCACGGTAGAAAAAATTTCCTATCTATAATATCAGATTTAAACTTAATTACTATTCTCATTTGATTCCATGTATATCCGATAGAAGAGAAGACTTCTTTGCTCTTATTCTTCTTATTATTTATTTATTTATTCATGCATTAACGCGGATCGAAACTATTTTGTACGATGGTGGGATCCAGGTAACTTTATCTCCTTGTTTGGTGGGAAGAAGTTAATAATAAGTGGACTCCATCTTATTAGATTGTTAAAAGAAATTCCTAAATCTAATTCAGTTGCCTTTTAAGGTGCAGGCTCTTCCTAATAACTCTATATTATCACGACAATCCCCTATAATTTACTATGGGATATTATCATATCTCTCATCCAGTAACTATCTGAAAGTAGAGAATGTTATCTCTTCTCCTTCTTCCCTTATTTACCTTTACTTATTTTCATTTAAAATTCTCATAATATTTACCATATTTCTTCCTTGTGTTTTTTCTCTCCATCCCTTTGTCTTTTCTTCTAAGCGAGCAAAAAATCAACGGTAACGTGTGCGACTTGCATGTCCAGAGAATAATTTAATACCTTTCAAGTGGATATGAAAAATAACTGGATAATAAAACAAAACAAAGGAATATGTCTTATATAGTAGGACAATATGTCCTATATAGTATATAGTCAATGCGGGTTGGGTTGATCTGCAGGAGTTGCGGGAGAGTGTGGAGACGGGAGAGGAGAGGGAGGGACCGGAGACGATATCTATTTTTTCTGAGTGTTCTCTAGCTCGTAGCACTCGAGTGAATAGTCAATTCTCTTTGTTTTTCAATTTGGGTTCCATTGGCATCTAGATTGAAGACTATGGAGAATGGAGAAAAAAGTTAGGAGTCTTTTAGTTTTTTTTAGGGTTTAGAGTGATCATTATACATCAAGAGTGATGGGTCTGGAATTTTCATTTCCAATCTCTTGTTTTTTATGATTAAGTTTCACGTGAATTTAGTTTGTACACTTTGGAGATGGAAATTGAAAGTTATGAATGTTATAGATTTTAGGGTTTGGAGAGATTGTTTTCTTATGTGAGTTGGGATGTGAGGGGTTGTGGTTTTGCATATATGGGGGAGATATGGAGAGGAGTAGCATGTATTACTATCATTATTCTTGTGCTAGTCATGGTTACACCTTCCCATGTGGTGTTGCTTAGAGCGGGTCGGGATACACCATGCTCAGTGTGTCACCGACGCTTTACCTCGCAAGGGGTAAAGACCCATGTGGGAAGGATGCACAAGGACTATGATTGGACCACTTGGGATGCCCACGTGAGTTGAGCGACCACATCAACAACATTGACACTCGGGATTGCACACACTTCTTCTATCCCTTCATTGATAGTTATAAGGATAACAATCGAGTCGTGGGAGTGGTTAGCTTCTCAGGAGGGTTGCATTTTGGGGTTATTTGAGACTAGTTTTCCATGTCCACGTCTATTCTATAGGCTACCCCGCACACTCCTTGATGAGGCTAGATAAGCTTTTTGCCTACCACTTGATCATTTGGCGCATGATCCCTTGGACAAGTTAGCATGGTTCCTATTTCTCTTACTCCCTTGATGGTGTCTTTGATATGCTAGAGGAGGACGTGCGGGGCATAAAGAGGTGGCGGATAGATTTTATCAATTCTGAGCGGGGGATTGTGCAGCACTTCATTAGAATTTTGTTAGGGCTACATAATTTAGGAGACAAGCATTACCATAGGATACCACAAATTCCACTCGATTACGATGATGTAGGACATTGGGTCAGGCGGGAGAGTTTAGTAGAGCAGCACGAGCGCTACACCCTTTGTCTATAGCGAGTCCTACTGATAAGACTATCTCTTCTCTACGCTCACTACATCCTATAGTAGTAGAGGGACTACCATTAGAGGTCTTAGATTATCAGCCTAAGCAACCTTTATATTTTGATAGGTTGCTATTTGCACAAGCATTGTGCAATGCCTCTCGCCTTTCCTCAAGAGGCTTGTCAAGGATGGTTTATGAGCACCTTAGAGATTGCTTCCATGTAGATGATCCTTCTAGTGGTTTTATCGAGTTTTTTTAGGTGGCTATAGCAAGAGCAAGAGGAGACATTCCTATGTCTATTAGTCAGGTGTTAGGTGCTAGTCGACTTCTCGTGATGGAGAAAGACATGGGAGGCATTAGACCAATTGCTATTATAGAGATCTTTTTGCATTTGGTCAGTCGTACCATTGTCTTTCAGCATTGTTATCACTTTTGAAAACACCTTATTCCACATCAATTTGGAGTAGCTACACCTGGTGGATGTGAGGCTATATCTCTAGGCATTAGAGCACTCCTAGATATCCATCCAGAGTGGGTTGTCCTATAGGTGGATATTGAGAATGCTTTTAATAGCGTCTCATAGGCATCCATCTTTAGAGAGCTTAGGGAGGCTGGTGGATCCTTGGCAAGTCTCATTCCTTTTGTGCGGTCTTTTTATGGCTCTCTTGCTTCCTTTTACTACCAACATGGTGGTTCACAAGAAGGATTCACCGTCTTGGAGTCAGTTGTTGGTACACATTAGGGAGATCCTTTGGGGGGCTCTTATTTGCCATGGCTCACTTTAGAGCTCTCTTATCTACTACTTTGGCCATGCCACGTTGTGTATTTCCCTCCTTGGCAAATGATACACACATCGTAGGCCATGTAGATCAGATTAGGCAAGCCTTTGACTACTTGACTACCGAGCTATATCTAGTAGGCTTGAGAGTCAAGGTGTCAAAGTGTAGGGCATGGTCCCCTTTAGGTATCCCTCCCCACCTCGAGCTTCCAGAGGGGTGTATCACATCCACAGATGGACTTTGTGTTCTTGGAGTGCCAGTAGGATCGGAGGATTTTGTCACACGCTTCCTAGATGTTGCCCTTGTAGAGGATGTTCTCCATGTGGATGACCTTCCATTATTAGGCAATCCATAGGTGGCATTTAGTATACTCTCTTCTAGTATTGCTTGTCAACCATCCTACCTCATCCGTACAGTTCTACCCTCACCATCCTTCCTATCACGTTTGGGAGCATTTGATAGGAGGATTATAGGAGTCTTTGGTGATATTATTGGACCAAGGACTTTTGAGTGTGTGACAAGGGATTTGGAACATAGATAGATGGCTCTACCGATCTCATGTGGTAGGATTGGCTTGCTTTCTATGGAGGAAACGACACATATAGTGTTTTTGGGTAGTTGTGCTCTCTCCGCACCCTTACTTTCCTCCCCATTTTGTGGTTGTTGATAGGCCAATTTTGGAGAATCATACGACAGAGGTGGAAGGAGGATCCCATTCTCTCCAAGTGTTATTGCGGCAGACAAGAGATAGTCTAACCCTTGAGCACAAGAGGATTTCCCATCTTTTACTTCACTATCGTCAAATTGGATTAGAGGTTTACAATCTTCCTTGATGGAGCGACAGTGTGAGTATATGTTACATTCTCTCTTAGTCAACTAGTCCATTCTTCAATCTACTAGAGCACATCTTTGCTCTTGCTCTAGCAAGGGTGCAAGCTCTTGGATCCTAGCTCAACCATGCATTAGGGCATTCCGACTTGCACCAACTACTTTCTCTACAACAATGAGGTTTTGCCTAGGTTTGGTCTACCCATCTGCATCTTCATTAGTCACTTGTGAGTGTGGTTCTACACTAGATGTAGCAGCAGTCCACATGACATGGTGTCTTTTTGGAGGACAAAGGATAGCTACCCATGATGCCATTAGGGACATAGTGTTTGCTATGGCACAAGAGAGTGGATACTTGGCTTGGAGGGAGATTTTGTATGCTTTGCAGACAACACGTGTCAGGGCAAACTTATACTTGGTCCGAGATGATCTGGTGATAGTAGCAGATGTCGTGGTGATGGACCTTACACGGGATATAGTTTTGGAGGAAGTGATTACCCATCTCCCTGGATGGGTGGCGAGTGCAATAGCAGGTCGTAAGGTCTCCAAGTATAGGAGCATGCAGCGAGGTCACCTCTTTGTTCCTCTAGCCTTGGAGTTATATGGAGCAATGGACATGACATTTGACACATTTGTCAAGGAGTGCACGAGAGCTTATCATGTTAGGCGTCAGGGAGTACCACTCTCACTTTCATACTTTGTAGCACATTTTAGACAGCGTGTGTCCATTGTTGGGGCAGATTTCTCATATAGACAAAAGGCAATGGCTGGTGCAATCCATGGGAGAGCAATCACATTAGGTGATGTTTCTTCGGATGCTCTAATTGTGTGTAGACCGTACAACTTGCATAGCTCAAATATCTTAGGTGCGGTAGGGCAGATTTCTCATATAGACTCTATTGGGGCTTAGCCCCATGTTTCCTTTTTTGTCTCTCCTTTGTACAACTTGATGGGGTCTTCCCATCCTTTGTTTTTCCTACGTGGTCGCCTCTTTGACTATATAGTACTTGTATGCATGCATGTTGACAAGGACAAGACGAGACGATCTATATGCTGTCCATATGTTCCATCTCTTCATCTAGTATCTCAATAGTAAGTAGTAGTGCAACTTCTCCATGGTCCATTCCTCAGTGAAAAAATTACTTCACTCTATATTAAACTTATGGTGAGGTAGTCAAGACAAAATTTTGCTCTTGTGAGTGGATTGGGTACACGTAAGTATAAGCATAGAGGTCAAATTTCTTGATTGTACCCCAAGGTATATTAGGATTCTATCCACGAGTGTTTTATTTTATTTATTGTACAGTGTTCTCTGTAATAAATGTTCTTGTCCACTTGTAGGAATTAGAAATATGTAGATATGATTTTGAAAAGTAGAAAATAACTTTTAAGAAATATTCCAAGAGTTATTTCCTGTTTCTTGAAACAGGAAATATTTGATACTTTAAAAATATGACCATGACAATAGAACTTGAAACAAAATCTGCATTGTGTATAACACATAAATGAACAAAATCAGAATTATAAATTATTTAAAATAAAGTGACCAATTTAAAAAACACTTTTTATATGAAGAAGAATTACACTCTCTTGAATGGGTTTTGTTCTTCGAGTTTAGATCGGAAACATTTTTTTAAAAGAGATTAGTGAACTTAAGCTATATTCTTATGATTTAGTCATGTTATGACTCTTGGACAAATTTTTGAATATCTTGAAGAGAGAGTAATGGACATATGGCCCATATTTATTATGATTTCTTTGTGTTTGACCTTTAAACAAGTTTTGGAATAATCTGGAAAAGAAATGTCATATGATGAGCGATAGCAATTTTACTATTGTACACAATTTTACTGCTGTACACGGCAAAATATAAGTACAGCAGAAAAATATACAATGCTTCTTATCCACTAAAGCCTTGTCAATAAAGAAACACTTACTTTTAAGGAATGAATTCAAACATAGTTAGATTTGGTAATACATATAAGAGACCAATTGATGCCCAGCTCACTACGAGGTGACTCACTAAGCACAGAGTTTCAATTAGGAATTTCCAGGCTCTCTGAGGAACCCCATGGATTTGTAAAGATATTTACAAATAACTATAAAAAAAAGGCAATGCAAAATTGAAATGTGTATCCATATTTTATGGGCACTCATAAAGTTCATTGACTGTTTAGCAATCTCTCCTATAGGTGGCTATAGGTAGCACGGGCTAGCAAGGGGTTATGCTTGTGATGAGGTGACAATAATAATGAGGATTAGTTGTAATTGTACATGTTATGAATAATAAATGTGCCATGTGTTGCAATGGTAAGATGAGTGATTTTGCAAGGAGTGATGTGATGAGGAGACATTGATATTTGAATCTGCACTTGCACTTGCTCAATGTAGAGGGCAGTCTAATTGGTATGCAACTGAGGTGTTTGGATGGTTAGTTGATGGGTGTATGAAAACTATTTTGAATCTAGTTCTCTCATATCAAATTGAAGATGTGCTCACTAAATTGAAGATGGATATGAAAGGTGATTGTGAACATGAAAAGTTGATAAGTAAATCCTTAGCATGTGACGCGCCATTGCCAACAAAATTCACTAAATTTGTATTGACTTTGAGATTTCTTGAAATTATAATATAGAATTGAGGAGGGATGAAAATTGATCAAAGTACAATTTATCAAGACACACTCATTAGGGGTAAAATCAAAATAATTGTACCTCCATGTCAATCATTCTTTGATTCCTTGCAATCTCTATCATTCCCTAGCTCCTCTTAAGATCCATTGTCCATTCCTCTTGGATTCCAAGACCTTCTCAACCATATATCAATTGGATCTTCTATGGAGATTGGAAGGGGAAACTAGATGGGACTCAAAGATTCAAAATTGATGGAGACAAAAGGGAAGGGAGAGGATGATAGTTTTAGAATGATCCCTTCTCATTATGAATAGATCTTAGATTATTTAAATAATCCAGAACATTTTAAATAGATCCATAAGAGAAGTACTAAGAAAACTATGCAAGAGGGGAAAACTTTTAGTCACATGACCACTTTGCTAGTGAAGTTTGTAAAATAATTCCTTGAGTCCATGAATGGCAAGAAGTTATATAAAAAGTGTGCATGGTATATGAATTCTTACAAGCTGACTTGCAATCAGAAAGATAAGTCCATGAAAGAAGGCTTGATAGACAATGAGTGGAAGCAAGGATGGAAAACCATCAAAGACAAATTGAATCACAATTGTCACAATTTTTGGAGGATGGATCTTATGTTTTGGGGTTGGGAAATTATCTCTTCCTCCTGAATTGGTAAGTTTAGGTGTATGAAAGTTGGGGGAAAATAGTTTTGAGATGTGCTAAGAGGATGAGATGGAAGTAATCCATGAAGATGAGTGTGAAATAAATAAGTATAATACTCTTCTCCATCTAGAATTTCATTTATGGATATAGTTCTCAATGCAAAAGACACCTATATTTTGTTTTTGCAAGTCGCACAAGAATACATTTTTAGGAAAGATCCGCATGAGAAGTACAACAAATCTTTTTCTTTTGTTAGACCACTTAGATTCAGATTTGGAATATGTTACAAGATCATAAGGAAATTTGGAATATTTCCATGATCACAAGAAAATTCTCCCTCTTAGCATGTTTGTAATAATATGGAGTCAATAGAGACTAATAGGTTAGTAAAATAAGCCAAATATGGTTAGGAATTCTAAAAATGTTCTAGAAACATCTAGGAAGTTTCTTGGTTGAATGTTCTAGAAATACTTTAGAAGCTTCTTAGTGAGTAGCTTCTAGGTACCTTTCAATGATTGGGTAACTTGCACATCAAGTTAACAAATAGCTTAGCTTCTATGCCAAGTAGGTAGCTTAAAATAAAAAGCATCCTTGGTAGCTTCTATGGTAGTATAGCTTGCATTCCAAGAAGGTAGCCTTGAGAGAGAAGCTTCTTTAGAAGCTTTTGAAGAGCCTTGTGCTATTTCACTATAACTAACAAAGCTCATGCTAAGCATTTAGAGTTCTTGGTAATTGAGAGTTTCAATATGACTTGATCTTCTATTCTATTATTTCTCTCTTTGGTCTTTTACATTGGTATCACAATAGGAATGGGATGGATAGAATTTATGGACCACAAAATTAGTCTTCTCAAAACCATTGGGATTTATATATTTTGTGTTACCAAATGTAAAAGACCAAGCTTGAGGAGAAAAATAGGAGAATGGAAGATCATATTGAGACACTTGAATGTGGGAAAACTCCATATACCTAGCATGAGCTTTGGCTCTTGTATTTATAGGGATCATACAAGGCTCTTGAGAAGCTTCTCAAGAAGCTTCCTTGAGCCACTTTCTTTGAGTGCAAGCCAAGTTAATTGGGAAGCTTCTCAAGAAGCTTCCTCCTAGGAGCTACTTACTTGGCGTGCAAGCTAAGTAAGTTGGAAGCTTCTAGAAGCTAACTACTTGGAGTGCAAGCTAAGCTAACCAAGAATTTTCCCAAGAAGCTTTCTAAATACTTACGGAATATTCTAGGCTAATTTATCTTATTTGCTCCTTCATTAGCCATACTAAATTTGTTGCTAAACTCCATATTATTACATATTCTCCCATTGCTAGTTGGTGACATCCTCATCGCCAATGAAGCTTCAAACTCCTAGATGGCCAGTTGTACATTCTAGAGATGAGAAAGAGGTTCCCATGTGGCATCATGAAGGGGATACCCATTCTAAAGGACCTTATTCTCCATATGTTGTCAATAGCCTTGCCAAATGTGGCAATGCGCAAAGATACGATCAACTTTGTACCCCTCATGATCATTGATAGGGACAAGAAGAGGGGGAGGTTGGACTCAAGAGGAAAAAGAAGAGAGGTTAGGAACAAAGGGTTTCAACTTGGAAATATGAAAGACAAGATGGATGCGCATATGACAAGGCAAGGCAAGTGGATAAGCAATAGGAGAGATAATTTGGGTGACATCAAAGTGTCCTATCTAATTAGAACCAAGTTTACAAACTTGGGTATCAAGTGGGAGTGGTAGGTTACTAGAGGATAACATGACTTTATCACCGACTTCAAAGGTGAGATCACAATGATGGTGGTCCGCATATTGTTTTTGATGATTTTGGGCAACAAGGAGGTGAGGCTTGGCTTGTTGCAAAGAGTGGGAGATGGTGGTCAAGAAGGTTGAAATATGAAGGACCTGAGATGGGGAAGGAGCAAGAAGAGAATCTAGATCAAGTGGATCTTGGCCAAAATTAAAAAAGAAAGGAGAAAATCTAGTGCTTGCTTGTTTGGAATTGTTGTAGGAAAATTCTGCAACTACAAGACATTCATCCCAATTGGTATGGCAGACATTGACAAAGGCACACAACATATCTTCCAAGATACAATTTGCACATTTGGTTTGTCATCAGTTTGAGGATGATAGGCCATGGACAAAGCAAGCGTGGTGCCAAGTATCTAGAAGAGTGCTTGCCAAAACTTCCCAATGAATCAGGATTACGGTTGGAGATGAGTACACATGGCATCCCATGATGCTTGAAGACATTGTCTAAGTAGATTTGTGCTAAGATTGGAGCATCTATGGTATCAAAGGTTGGTGCCAAGTGGATTTTATTATTAAGCTTATCCACAAGCACCATGATTGTTGTGTGTCCTTGTTGTATATTGGGCAAGGATGTGATGAGATCCAAGCTGATATGCTCCCATTGAGCGGATGGAATGGAGAGTGGTTGAAGGAGTCTAGTTGGCTTCTGATTGTTGGCCTTGTTGCATTGGCAGCTTTCACACAATCAGACACACTCTCAAACATCTTGTGTTATGTTGGGCCACCACCATTGGCATTGGAGGGTACTCAAGGTCTTGTCCACACCCATATGACCAGCTATTAGTAAATCATGGGCTTATTGAAGACATACAAGTTGGAGATCACCTTTGGCTAGAACATAGATCCGGTCCTCATGGAATAGAAGGCCTTCCTTTAAGGAGAAGGTGTTGTACTCCTTGTCACATGTTGGAAGACGAACATGTACCATTTGGAAGAAGTGATCTTGTTGTAGAGCTGACTCAAACTCATTTTGGACCTTGGAGTCAATTGCTACCGTTGTAATTGCCACCGTGATGAGAGGAAGAGACTTCAAATCAAGTCGTCAATAGATAGAGAATCAAGGATGACATGGAATTGATCTGGTTTGTATTCAATTTTGATGTCAAACAATTGGAGTTTCTCCTCCTATCAATGTCAACTCTTCATGTGTTCCAAAGGGTAAAGGTTTGCAACAATGGTTTGTGATCAATTTGCATGATCACTTGTTTTCCCAAGAGATAATGCCTCCATACCTTGGTTGCAGATACCATTACAAGTTGTTCTTGATCTCAAGAAAAATAACTTCTTTCAGTTTTATTTAGTTGGTGAGACACAAAGGCAATGGGATGTACTCTATTTGGGAACTCCTATTGCAACATTCCTCCAATTGCAAAGTTAGAAGCATCAAAATCAACCACAAAAGGTAACTGAGAATCATGTGTTGAAGGATGGGTCTTGAAGACACCATATGTTTCAGCTTTTAAATGCTTCTTCATGCTTGGTGGTCCATTGAAAGCTTGAGTTCTTCCCCAAGAGGTCAGTCAATGGTGCAACCACATGAGCATAATAATGGATGAACCGTCGGTAAAAATTGGCCAATCCATTAAATGCCCGTACTTCTGTAGCATCCTTTGTAGTAGGCCAATCAGTAATGGCCTTGATTTTATCTTCTTCCATCTTGATCCATTCTAATGAGATCTTGTGACCCAAGAAGGTGACTTCCTTTTGCCAAAAGGCACACTTTGACTTCTTGCAATAAAATTTCCATTGTTGTAGTCATCTTAGGACTTCTCGCATATAATTCATGTGTTTTGCCTTTGTCTTGTTATAGATTAAGATATCATCCAAGAACACCACCATGTACCAATCAAATCGGCCATTCGACACCCAATGCATCTAATCCATGAAGACTACTAGAGCATTAGTGAGCCCAAAAGGTAGAACTCTCCACTCAAAATGCCCATACCTTGTGCAAAAGATAGTCTTTTGCACATCCTTCCTATCAATGAGGATTTGCCAATAGCCACTACAAAGATCCAACTTGGAAAATTATCATGCTCCACTCAGTTGATCAAGCAAGTCATCAATCTGAGGTAAGAGATATGCATTCTTCACTATTTGCTTATTAAGCCCACGGTAATCAATACAAAAACAAAGTCTTCCATCCTTCTTTGGAAAAAATAGTACCAGTGCTCCCCAAGGAGAGGTACTATGTCATATGAAGTTATGGTACCCACATTTTTGTTTTTTTTCTTATTTTTGAAGAAAAAATGTATAGATGAAGTCGTATTGCACCTATATGACATCAGAAGGCCAAGAATGGTGTCTTTGGGTTGTAATCCAAGGTAAAGTGACTTCATATCAGAAGATGAAGTACTCGGATTGGCCCTATCAACATGTAACCCAAAGTAAGGAGACTTTGGCTCGAGTGTGCTCAACCCAAGTGAGGACAATATAACAACTTTTCTTCGGGGTTGGACATTCAAGAAGGTACCACACAGAAAAAAATGGCTGGCCTATGAGTGGGAGAAGATTGACAATGATAGGAGTATGGAGGAGATATGATTTCTTGGTAGAAACTTGAAGTGAAGAAAGATGGAGGAAGCGCACCACTATAAGAATCAGGATAAAGATGAAGAGATGACAAGTAATTTTCTATCACCATTAAGGAGTCGTCTTGAGTGAGATCATGGAAAAGGAAGTGTACTAAGAGATGCACTAGTGTGTCAAGAGGAAGTCACGAGAGTTAGTCCATGAATCAGTTAGAAGAAATAGCCACCAACCCAGAGTGGAGGAGAGTAAGATAGGAGGTGGGAAGAAGAACTCTGAATTTTTAGTGAGAAATCATGCAATTTGGAGATTAGATGTGATTGCAAGACTCAAAGTCTTGAGCAAGCTTTGGATCACATTCTTGGCATAGAACTAGAACCTTAGTTTCTGGGTTTCATACCAAGATCATCAAGAGTAAATGTCTTGATGGATCCAAGGAAGAAGGCAAGAGAGGAAATCCAACTTGTTGGACAAAGTCGGATTGGAGGTTAGTACTCAAAAGAGAGGGGGGTGAGGAGCAAGGAGCCACGTTCTTTGGGAAAAGAGAAGTAGTTGAAGAAACCCAAGAAGTGATAGACACTTTTTCTTCAAAGTGCATGAAGAGTGGCTACAAAGTTGAGAGCTACAAGGACCTTGTGAGGAGAGGCATTGTAGGAGCAATGATAGCTATCTTCAAGCCGGAGCAAACTACTTATGTGATGAAACATCAAGTGGTATTCTTCCATAAGATGTTTGCAGGAGAGCCAATCAATTGGGCAAAGTGCTTCCATCAGTGTACGAGACAAATGGTATGGAATTTGCTAGACAAGTTGCCTCCGCACATAAATTGTGTCGTTTGCAGCCCACTTCTACTTGGCATTGAATTTGTTGAATGCGGTAGAGAGACATAAGATAGTGTTGTACTTCCATCCTGACTTAAGAAAAGAAGCTAATGTGGAGGAGCAACAATACATTTTGCAGATTAGAAGCAACAACGAGTACTACGCACAGGCAGTGTAGAGTGTGCGGTTGAAGGTGAATACTATGAAGTCAAAGAAGAGGATTCAACATGAAGAAGAAGAAGTAGCGGCAACAAGACCTCAAAAAACCAAGAAGGTAAACCTAAGGAAAGACTTGGTGGTAATCGCATCGTCAGGTTAAGAATCAGAAGGGGAAGTTGAGTACAAGTCAGAAGACTTGGAGAAGGAGGAAGAACCAGAACTCATGTTGCAAAGTGGTGAAGTGAGCAATGAGAGTGAAGATGGTGTGGAGACAAAGCCAATACTAGAGGAGGAAGAAGAAAAGCTGGAGATGGCAAAAGTAACCCAAGATGAGACGAGAAAGTTCCAAAGAAGGAGGAGAAGAGGGTGACCATTCAGAGAGGAGTCCATTCTAGAAGGAAGGCAATGTATGAGGCGGGACCAAGTAGAAGAAGAGAAGTGGAGAGTGGAAGTTCGTGGAGCAAAGAATCCATCCCAATAAGGCAACTATGGCTAAGGAGAAGAGTGTCCAATGAAGAAGAAGCAAAGAAGGAGAAAAGCCCACAAGTCAAGGTAAAACATAGCAAAGCAAGGAGTAGAGTATCTATGAGAGGTTGTATGCCGGTTGTTAGTGAAAGTTGGAGGAGAAGAAGAAAGAGATGCAGTCAAAATGTCCAGATGTGAAGTTTGTGTTGCAGGTGTTGGTAAGATTAGAGGAAGAGAACTCAGAGTTGAGGGAGAGTATCATCCAAGATGAGGAGCAGAGAGAAGTACTACGAGTAGATGTTGTAGTACATAATCAAGTAATTGAAAACTTAAAGAGGGAGGTGGGAAGTAAAGAGCAAGTAATAGATTAGAATGTCAAAGCGAAAGAAAGATAAATAGTTGAGTATGAATTCTTGAAACAACAATTTGTTGATTCACGATTAGAAATCATCCATGTTATGGCAAGAGTAGCAAAGGAGCAAGAGCTTGATAGAGTGATGGAGAGTGTAGAAGAGAAGAAGCAGCTATGGCAAAGAGAGTTCACTGTGAGATATAGAGAGGACAAGAGATTGCAGGAGTTACTTTGTAATCTGGAGAGAAGATTGTTCAAAAAGAGAAAGAGAAAGAGACGGTGAAAGCCGAATTCAAAGCAAAACTGGCAATGTATAGAAAAGATTGGTTGGCGGATCAAAAACATGAGAGAAGGATGAGACTCAAGCCATTGAAGGAGATCGTAACAATGATGAATGCAGTTGAGTACAAAAGCCAATGTGCAGATTGAAGAAACGAGATTGCATGAGTTGAAGTTGTTGGTGTAGGAGACGAGGAAGAGAAATGCAAAGGATAAAGATTTGAATGCTTTGTTGAGTACAAAAACTAGTGTGCAGATTGAAGAAACAAGATTGCATGAGTTGAAGTTGTTGGTGCAGGAGACGAGGAAGAGAAATGCAAGGGATAAAGATTTGAATGCTTTGCTGATTAGTCTTAGAACTTGTGTAGATAGGAAGATATTGGAAGTGGAAGACAATATCACAATTAGATTAGATTTAGTTAAGTTAGAAATAGATAAACTTTGGAAAGATATAAGAGCAAAGCCCAAAGTAGATGAGATAGGAGTATGGATATCTTTGGAGTTACCATTGGAGAATATAAGAGAAGAGTGGGTCAGGAGATAAAGAAGTAGAAGGGTTAACTATGATAGTAATTGTAGATCAAGACAAAGAAGTGTTAGAATTGGTAGAAGAGTAGTTGTGCAACTTGAGGATAGAGTAGTATGTGAAGTTACTTTGGGATTAGAAGTCAAGGAAGAAGTAGACATTGGATTGGAGTAGTAACAATTTTGAGATCTAAAGAGGCAGATATGAAAAGGTGTATTGTCATTTTGGATCTGCAAGTAGGAAAAGTTGTTAGGAAACTGCATAGTTGTTAGTAACTATCAATTGCTTTACTATTTAAAGGTGGCATTCAAAATATGTTGTTTTTTAGTAGTCATAATGTTTGAGAGTAGATAAAGCGAAGTGTTGATTTCAGTGCTCATTGCTTGAGCTTGATTCCAAGTATCAACTTTGCACTTTGTTTGTAATTGTGAGTGTGTGGAGAATTTCAAAGTGCAAAGCAATGTGCTTGTTGGATGTTGGATTCCATAGCCTTGATCTTCACTTTGTGTGTTTGATCCTAAGTGAAGTTCAATTGGAAAAATGCCTTGATAGATTTGAGAGGAATTGTAGTGTTAGTAGTATTCTGCATTTGTGAGTGCAGTACTGAGTTGATGTGAAAAAATTTTGATTGAGGAATTTGTGCCTTCAATGGAGGGGTAGAACATAATTTTAAGGCAAAGTTGTTTTGCAATGAAGTGCCATTTTTAGGAGAATCTGAATCATCACAATCAAGATTGTTTGGAAAGATTTGATGAAGTTGTGATTAAGCGTGAAAATTGTTGTGATGAGACTGCGAGTCATTGCTTGTTACTCTCTTCTGGGTGTGGTTGCTACCTGAGAGATTAAAGAAAAATCAAGAAGGACTACATTGTGACATTTGACTTTGTATTTAGACATTTCTGAATCATATCTCTATGGGAATGAACTTTACTTACCTAATTACCACAAAAGTAATGTTTTTCGAGTTGTCACAGAAGTCCTTCTCCAACAACTCCATAAGTGTTGTTTGCAACTCCTCCAACTCCTTTGGTGAGAGTTGATAGATTGGTCTACTCATTGGAGTACTCCCTGGCAATAACTTCACCTTGAAGGGCATATCATGATTGGAGTGTAATCCCTTTGGCAGATTATCTAGAAACACATCCATAAAATCTTGAACTATTAGATCAACCGTTGCTTGATGAGGCTCTTGGCCCTCCTCAGATTGTCCTTGTGCAATTGGCTTGATCTACACCACAAATATAGACTTATCTTCCTCCAAAGCTTGCTCTATGGCTGCTTCACTTACAAACTTCCCATCTAGGGACTCATCTCTTTCCAATGCTTGCTCCATGGTTGCCTTCCTGACAAACTTCTTATCTTGGGACTCATCTCCCTTCAAGGCTTGCTCTATGGCTACCTTCTCTCGACAAACTTCTCATCCTGGGACTAACTATTCTTAGGTGTCTTACTTAGAGATACAAAAAAACCTAATCAGAAATCCCTACCTTGGTGTTGTACTTGAATTTGTCATTAGGTCCAATCAAATTGAACCTTATAACGTTCAAGCCAAGGTAGTCCTAGAATGATATTGTAGTGTAGAGGTGCCACTACAAACCTCATACACTCCAAACACTCCTTCCCAATCTTAAAGGTAACAAGATGCAAGGTATGGAATGTAGAACCCTTTCTACCATCCACCATCATCAATCTACTTCCAATTATTGGCTTGATAGGAATACCCAATTCCTTTGCTACTTGCATAGACACGCAATTCTCCAAATTTCTAGAATCAACCAAAAACTTACAACCTCGATTAAATATCGTACCTTGCAAGTGAAACAAACTTGCATAGGTTGAGCCTTTAATCCCATTGGAGCTTATCAACCTCCTAGTAGGTGGCTTGAACTCTCCTATTGGGATTCCTTGTTTCCTTGATCATTTTGCTCCACAAACTCCATTTGGGCAACTTGTCAAAGTCACCCATTCTTGAGTGGACATTAAGTGATACAATGTTCCAATTGGCAACAATAAAAATAACCTCATTTTGTTGTATTTTCCCTTTATCTATAGTGCTAAGTGGTCTCCATTGAATGGCATCAATCTCCATTGGTGCCGGCTCCTCCACTTGTGTGTAGTGTATTGGTAGGTTTTGTGGAGGTTGAGATCGAGACCAAGTTGTTGCAACCAAGGAATCAAAATGTTTGGCCAACCGCATGGCTTCCTCCAAGTGTTGTGGCTCTCACATGGTTACCTCTGATTTGGTTCTTGACTTCAAGCCCCTAACAAATCAATCCAAAGCTTCACCTTCCAGTATATATGGAATTTGCATGATGGTGTTTTGGAATGGCATGATGTAACTTCTTACAAAGCCAATTTATTTCAACTCTGCCAACCTCCCGTGCAAATTGTGTGGCATTTATAGTTTAGAACAAACTAATTATTACACTCTTGAATTCTACCCATGTCAAGATTGGTGCAAAATTTGTTGTTCAACTTGCTCCACTTAAAATCTCCACCATAGCTTTGCTACTCCATCCAATTGGCTAGAAGCCAAGAGAATCTATTTTTGTTCATCTTGCAGATTGGTAGCTTCAAAGTAACGTTCACAATCAAACACAAAATTCTCCATTGCACCCAAGAGATTCTTGCCTTCAAATACCTTGGGTTTAGAGAATGGGATTTGATCTTCTCCTTCTTGAACTGGTGCTCTCTCTACGTGCTCCTATCATCAAAGCTTTTGTTCATCCAACAATTGAGTAAGGTGCTCATTTTGTTGTTGCATAACAAGGATAACCTTAGGCATTGCCGCCATGGTTGCTACTCTATCACGCAATCCCTAATCTATCTAATTTATTAACACATAGAAGCAATACGTCAACCATTCTCCATAAGTTACAACCGGAAGCACCACAGGTTCCTCACATATAGTGATCATATGCAAAAAATCTTGTCCAAAGCATGAGATGATGAATTATGTGAAACAATGCTTGGGTAGTACTTGGACACAAAAATCCTAATGGTTTGGTAGAAGTAGAGTTGGTGGTCCATAAATTCCATCCATCCCATTCTTGCTCTAATACCAATGTAAAAGACCAAGATCAAGGATAGAAATAGGAGAATGAAGATCACATCGGGACACTTGAATATGAGAAAACTCCAAATGCCTAGCATGAGCTTCAACTCTTTTATTTATAGGGATCATACAAGGCTCTTGAGAAGCTTCTCAAGAAACGTCCTTGAGCCAATTTCTTGGAGTGCAAGCCAAGTTAATTGAGAAGCTTCTCAAGAAGCTTCCTTCTAGAAGCTACCTACTTGGAGTACAAGCTAAGCTAGCTGGGAAGCTTCCCAAGAAGCTTCCTAGAATATTCCAGGCTAATTTTTCTTTTTTTCTACTTCATTAGTCCTATTGACTTTGTCACTAAACTCCATATTGTTACACCAAAGCACCATTTCTTATAGTTCATCACTTCTTACTTTGGCCAAGATTTTTTGAATACGATCACCTTATGCAATGAACCATTGATCCTTCATATTGTCACTTATAGAGAGCAATGGATGTGTTGCATCTAAGCGTTAACCTAGATAATTGCAAGTGGATAGTTGATAAAATTGTAATCATGGAGACCATACATAAGTTATCATTACTATGCAACAACAAATCAAGCATCTTAGTAGATTGTTGGAAGAGAGAGATTATGATATGCAACAATAAGAGCAACTAGAGAGAGCAACATTTTAGGAAGAAGAAGTTCATGTTTGTTTGTAAAACCAAAGGTGTTTGAAAGTAAGAATCTATTGGGTGCAATAGAGAAATTTGTATTTTATTATGAATGTTACTTTGAAGCCACAAATCTCCAAGATTATTGGAGATAAATCCCTTTAGCTTGAAGTCAACTAGATGAAGCAATAAAACTATGGTGGCAATTCCATGTGGAGCAATCTCAATGGCAGTTTATTGTTCCAATTTTAACATGAGAAGCCTTCAAGAGTGCAGTCATTAAGCAATCCCAAGTTGTGAATGTTGCACACACTCCACAAGATTGATTGGAAAAATGAAGAGGAAGTTATATTTCTCAATTCTAGAACACCGTGATGTTGAGTCTAGACATACAAGAAGGTGAAACTTTGGATCAGTTTGTGAGAGGCTTGAAATTGTGCACAAATTAGAACTAACCTAAGCATCTTAAAGAAGTCATGTAGGTGGTTGAGTACTTTGGCTCCTTGGTTAGGAAAAATTGGTCTTGACCTAGACCTCCACAAAACCTACAACCACACCAAGCACAAGTGGACAAGTTAGCACCAATGGAGATTGATGCCATCCAATGGAAACCACTTGGCATGATAGACCAGGAATGGTTATGAAAAGATACTGGTTGCTTTTATTGTTGCCAAATTGGACATCATATTATTGAATGTACATTCTAGAATGAACAACCTTGACAAGTTGTGTGTAATCTTCCAAGGATAAGAGACTTGAAGAGAAGCACAAAAGAAGAAATACAGATTCAAAAATGGAAAATGGAGTGCTGGATATTGTCTTCCTAGAGCCTCCATCTCATCCTCTCTCTAGCACACTCCTAATCTATCGATTACACTTTGGTGTCTCTCCTCAAAAATTACTCAATCTTAGTAGCCCATGTTCTTCCAAGAGGGATGATGCTCTCTTGGATTGAAACATCTACTTGATACCATTGAAATCTTCCAAGGATAGGAGACCAAAAGAGAAACACAAAAGAAAAAGCACAGATTTGCACACTCAACCTCCAATGCCCCAAAGGAGCACCTTGATTGTATTATATAACAAAGGGGACTTCTCCAAAGGAAGCTCCATCCTTGGATCATATACATGTATTAGTGACATGTCAACAATCTCTACCCTTACATTAGTTGCATGTATGGATGAGATGTTGGTTCTAATCCTATATGGTTGGTCAAACCATCTTTTATAGGAGGGAATCTTTAAAAAATCTTCTTGTAGGAATCTCAAATTGCATGGGTGAGGTACCATTGGAAAGTTTCAATGAGACAAACCTCAAGGGAGGGAAGGCCAGGGGGGAATTTGCATATTTTTTAGGCCTAATTTATCCATTTAGGTCTCCAAAATTGACTCTGAAGTTTTTAAGCCAATTTTATTATCAAGCCAATTTTCATTTCTAGCTAATATGTCTAGCTATTGGTATTATATTGCTCAAATGGAGTTTTTGGGATGCAATGATCAAGGAAACAAAGAATCCTAGTCAGAGACATTGAGCCATGTATTGGAAAATTTATTAGTTCCAATTGGGTTGAAGGCTCAACTTATGCAAGTATGATTCACTTGCAAGGGATGATATCTAATTGTGGTTTTAGAATTTAGGTAGATTTTAGGAGCTCTTGAAATTGCATGTCCATATAAGGAATTAAGTATTCATATAAAACCAATAGTAGGCATCAAATTGATGATGGTAGATGGTAAAAAGTGTTTTACATTCCAAACCTACAACCTGCTGCATTCAAGATTTGGAAGGAGTATTTCAAGTACATGAGATTTATAACCACTCCTTTACACTACAATATCATTTTAGGTATTCCTTGACTTGAACATCATAAAGTTCAATTTGATTGGACTAAGCAACAAATTCAAATACATCACCAAAGAAAAATTACCAATTAATAGGTTGTTTGGCATCTCTTAGTAAGGCACCTAAGAATAGTCAGTCCTAAGATAAAAGGTTTGTTGGTATAATAGTTATAGAGCAAGCTTTGGAGGAAAATATTCTTATTTTTTAAGAGTGAATCAGACCTTTTGTCCAAGGAGGCTATGATGAAGATCAAAAGCCAATGGTTGATCCTATAGGAATTTGCAAATGTATTTTTGGATGATCTTTTGACGGAGTTACCCATTGATTGAGGTATGCCTTTCAAGATTGAACTATTACTCAATAGTTGTAATGTTGCAAGGATATGAGAAACACCAAGAGAAAAACAAGAGAAGAAACACAAGAAAAACACAAGGTTTCATTCTTCAATACTATGATGCCCTAAAGGAGCACCTTGTCTTCATTATATAGCAACAAAGATCCTCTCAAAAGGAGCTACACCCTTAAATGAGATAAAAGAATGTGTGATATGTCCACAAGCTACACCCTTAGATTAGCTACATGGATTGGTGACGTGTTGATCCTTGTTCTATTTGGATCCTTGACCAAAGAGGATCTTTGGGAAATCTTTCTATAAGAAGCTTAGAAAAACATAAGTGAAATAAGATTGGAAAGATCTTGAAAAGAAAACAAGGAGGGAGAAGGCAATGCCTTTTTACCTAAAGGGAGGCTAAAATTTTAATTTTGAGGCCTAATTCTTTCATTTTGGGCCTCCAAAATTGGCTTTGAAGTTTTTGATGTATCTTTTACTTTTACACTATTAGTGGTGGTCTTCTTTTGGTTACTCTTATATTTGATCTACTAAGACCATCATGTATAATATCTCTAAAGATATTACAAAGCCACCTTTCACATGTAGCTAATTTGTTTAACTAATAGTACTACAAAATACAACACTTTTTTGTTCAAAGAAAACCTTCTATTTTGTGAGAATTTGATCTATGTTCTAGCTATGGGTGACCTTTGACTTATACAGCTTCAAGAAGCACATGACTTACAAATTGCTGGTCATTTGGGTGTAGAGAAAACTTTGGGTACCTTCCAATGTCAACTATGATGGCCAAACATGGCACAAGAAGTTTGAGAGTTTGTTTGATCTTGTGAGAGTTGCCAACGCAACAAGTCCAACAACTAGAAACCGGATGGACTACTTCAACCACTTCCTATTCCAATTGCCCAATGGGAACATGCAAGTCTTGATATCATCACATCCTTGCTCAACATAGAGCAAGGCTATACCACCATTATGGCATTTGTTGATAAACTTAGCAAGCAGATTCACTTGGCACCCACTGTGGATATTGTGAATACTCCAATGATAGCCAATATTTACTTTGAAATTATCTTCAAGCACCATGGGATGCCAAGGGTTCTCATCTCACAATTCTTGTTTTATTGGAACATGTTGGCAAGCATTCTTTAAGCTCCTTGGTGCTAAGCTTGCTTTGTCTATAACCTATCATCCTCAAATTGATATGCAAATTGAACATAAAAATTGAACTTTGGAAGATATGCTTTGTGCCTTTTTCTATGTTCACCATACTAATTAGAATGCTTGTCTTACAACTACCAAGTTTTTATACAATAATTCCAAGTAGGCAAGTATCAGGTTTTCTCTCTTCTTCCTTAATTTTGGCCAAGACCCACTTGTTCCCAATTCACTTCTTGCTCCCTAGGGATCTTGCATTCCTCATACTTTCACCTTCTAGTCCATGTTATCCAAATCCTCCTTACAACAAGCCAAGTTTAGGGTTTAGGGAAACTGCTAAAATTTGGCAAAAGTAATATATTGATAAGCATTGTCATGATCTCACCTTTCAACTAGGCGATAAGGTCATGCTTTCTTCTAGTAACTTTCCTCTCCCACTTGATACCTAAATTCATAAACTTACTCCTAATTGGATAAGCCTATATGATCTTACTCAAATCATTTCTCTTGTTGCTTATCAACTTGTCTTGCCTAATCATGTGTGGATCTATTTTGTCTTCCATGTTTCAAAGTTAAAACCCTTTGTCTCTAATTCATCTTGCTTTTCCATTTATGTCCAACCTCCTCCTCCTCCTATCCTCATCAACAATCATGAGGAATATGAATTTGATCATATACTTGCACATCACAATGTCCAAGGTGACTGTCAATGACACAAAGAATATAAGGTTGTTCGGAAAGGGTATCCTTGTCACGGTGCCACTTGGGAATCCCTTTCTCATTTCTACAATTCATAAAGTGCCATCCAAGAGTTCTATGACAAAGATTCCAAAGATTCCACATCAACAAAGACATCACCAACAAGTGGTGGGAGAATATGTAATAATATGTTGGTAGACAAGTTGGTAGACAAGTTAACAAAGACTAATAAGTTAGTAAGATAGCCAAATATAGTTAGAAAACCTAAGAATGTTCAAAAAAATTTAGTAGATTTCTTGGTTGAATGTTCTAAAAGCATTTTGGGAGCTTCTTAATGAGAAGCTTCTATGCAATAATATAGAGTTAGTAAACAATTGAGATTTTTAAGCTAAATATAGCAAAAAGGAGGTTAAATGAGCCTTAGTATTCTAGAAGTATATAGAAAGCTTGTGGATAGAATATTCTAGAAGCACCCAAGAAGCTTCTCATTGAGAAGCTTTTAAACCTAGAGTGCGTAGTAACTTGTACACCAAGCTAACAATTAGCTTTTTTTGTAAGCCAAGTAAACAAGTAGCTTAACTTCTACTCAAAGTAAAGCGACTCTTAGTAGAAACCTTCCTTGGAAGTTCCTTGGGAATCTTCCACCCAAGTTACCTATAAATATGCAAGCTAAGCTTAAGCAAGAAATTATGGGTTTCCCTTGAGCATTTCTAATGTGACTTCCATTTTGATCTTTCATTCTCCTATTTCTTTCCTCTGCCATTTACATTGGTACTAGAGCAATAATAGGATGGATCAAATCTATGGACCACCAAATCCATTTTTTCCAAACCATTAGGATTTTTGTGTTTGTGTACCACCAAAGCACAATTTCACCCAATTTATCATTTTGATAAAAAATTTAACACAATCAACTTGTCTAAGGAACCTTTTGTGACTTATGGAAGTGGTGGATGTGCTATATTTACATGTTGATGTAGGTAGATATAAATTATTAATCATGGTAGTGATGCCCAAATTTATCATTGCTATGTAGTAATAGATCAAGCATTTTACTTGATTGTTGGACAAGCAATGATCAAGATCATGATTTGCAACATACTAAAAACAACAACAAATGGAAAGAGCAATGTTTTCATAAGAAGAACACCAAGTGAGTTTTCCTAAACCTAGGCCATTTGAAGACAAGAAGTTAGGAGGGGCAATGGAGAACATTGTAATTATATGTGAGCAATACTTTGTAGCCATAAATCTGATGATGATCAAAGACAAATCCTCTTGGCTTCAAGTCAACTAAAAGGAGAAACTAAACTATGGTGGAAATTTTGGGTGGAGCATACACAACAGAATTTTTTGCACTAATCTTCACATTAGAGGACTTCAAGAGTGAAATCATTGGGAAGTTCCAAGTTGTGAATGGTGCGGAAGCTGCAAGAGATTGACTGGCAAAATTGAAACAAGTTAGCTCTATGCAAAGTTACATCTCTCAATTCTAAAACACCATGATGTTGATTCTAAACAAACATGAAGGTGAAGCCTTAGATTGATTTCTGAAAGGCTTGAAATTGCACACCAAATTAGAAGTAAATACACATGAATCCAAGCATCTATAAGAAGCCATGTAGATGGTATCTTTGACTCCTTGGCTATTACAACTTGGTCTTGACCTGGACTTCCATAAAACCTACAAATGCATTTGGCACATATGGAAGAACTAGCACCAATGGAAATTGATGTCATCCAATGGTGACCAATTGGCACAACAAATTAACAATAATTGCAACAAAATGGTAGTGGTCTTTTATTGTTGCCAAATTTAACATATTGTGGAATGCTCAAGTAGGAATAGAGGACCTCAATCCATTACCTAGATGGAGTTCTTGGAATGTGAAGATCAAGGAACAAAGAGTCCTAATTTGAGATATTGAACCACTTACTAAAAACTTGATTTGTTCCAAAGGGATTGAAAGCTTGACCTATGCCAGTTTGATTTACTTGTAAGGTATGATATCCAACTGTGGTTGTTGGATTTGGTTGATTGTGAAACTTTTGAGAATTGCATATCCATACAATTAGCAAAAGGACTAGGTAGTCCTATCAAGCTTTAGATTGATAGAAAATTGATGATAGTAGATGATAAGAAGAGTCTTGCATTTTGTATCTCCCATCTTGTTATATTCAAGATTGAAAAGGAATATTTAGAGAGGATGAGATTTTTAGTAGCACTCTTATGTTATGATATCATTCTATGTCTTCTTTGGCTTAAACATCATAAAATTCTATTTGATTGAGCTTGATGATAAATTCAAGTACAATACCAAGGTAAGAATTAATAATTATATTGTTTGGCACCTTTGAGTAAGAAATCTAAGAATAATCAATCCCAAGATGGGAGCTTTGTCAATATAATGGTTGTAGAGAAATCTTTGGAGGAAATTATTAATTAAAAGACAGATTTTCTATGTGGATCGAGTGTATTACACAAAGAGAATCCAATGAGGATCAAAAATCTCAACAAGTAATGGTTGATCAAATAATCTTAGGAGTTTATATATGTATTTCTTGATGATCTTCCTAAAGGGTTATCCTTTGATCAAGTTATGCCCTTTTGGATCAAACTATAAATAAATAGACCAATTTATCAACTTTCACCAAAAGAGTTAGAAGAGCTTTGAAGAAAATTGAAATAGTTGTTGGAGAAGGTTTACAACATAATACAACATAATACATCTTCTTTTGGAGCACCAATACTATTTGTCCCAAAGAAGGATAGAGGATTTCAATCCTATATTGATTATCTTGGTCTCAATAAAAAAAGTGTGAAAAATGCATATCTCTTGCTTTGAATTCATGATTTGTTGGATGATTTGTTGGATCAATTGAGTGAAACTTAATACTTCTCAAGGTGTAATAGTATGAAAGTAAAAGAACATAAGATTAAAATTCTTAGTATTCTAATAACCCAAATAATCACTTTGACTTAATTATATAGCAGAGAAGATCCCTTCCAAGGGAGTTATACCCTTAGATTAGATACATGAATTGATGGCATGTTAGCCTTAGTTCCATTTGGTTGGTCAAACAAGTTTGACCAAAGAGGATCTTGTGGGAATATTTTTATAAAAAGCTCAAAATATAATAGAATTGTACCATTGGAAAGACCTTGAATAGACACAAACCAAGCAAAATGGAGATTAAGCTTTCTTCAAGGAGGATGGGAGTAAAATTCTATTTTTTAGGCTGAATTCTTTTGTTTAGGACTCCAAAATTGATTAAATTTTTAAATGTGTTTTTTGCCTTTGTTCTATTAATGAAGGTCCTTTTTTAGTGATTGCTTTATCCACTCAACTTAGAAAATTTTGTAAAACATCTCAAAAGATATTTCCAAACTAATTTTACACCTTAGCTAATTTGTCTAGCTAATGGTATTACACAAGTTGGATCTTTGAAGTGGTTATTTGCATATCCCAATTGATGGAGAAGATGTGCATAAGGTCACCTTTTGTACAAGGTATGAGTATTTTGAATGGGGGGTTTTACCTTTTTGGCTCAATAAATGCTCTAGTAGTCTTTATAGATCAAATGTATTGGGTGTCTAGATGGACTATATTGATATGTGGTTGTGTTCTTGGATGACTTTTGCTTTACAATAAGATGGAGGAGAAACACAAGAACCACATTCAATAAGTCTAGAGAAGACTAGAACAATGGAAATCCTATTGCCAAAGGTCCAAGTGCATCTTTTGGAAAAAATAAGTTACCTTCTTTGACCATAAGGTTTCAGCAGAGATCAAGATGGAAGAAGAGAAAATCAAGACAATTAACAAATATTCTACTCTTAAGGATGTAAGAAATGTTTAGGGGATTCAATGTGTAACAATATGGAGTTTAGTAACAACGTTAGTTAGTGTTAATAAAGTAGTGAATAGGCCAAATTAACCTAAAATATTCTAGAAGTATCTATGAAGTTTCTTTGGAAGCTTCTTGATTAGCTTAGCTTGCACTCCAAGCAAGTAGCTTCTAGAACCTTCCAAGTAGCTTAGCTTGCAAGCCAAGTAGGCAGTTTCTAGAAGGAAGCTTCTAGAGAAGCTTTTTGGTGAACTTGGCTTGCATCACAAGAAAGTGGCTCAAAGAAGCTTCTTGAGAAACTTCTCAAGAGCCTTGTATGCTCCCTATAAATACCAGAACCAAAGCTCATGCTAGGCATATGGAGTTTCACTCATTCAAGTGTCCCAATGTGATCTTCCATTCTCCTATTTCTCTCCTTGGTCTTGGGTATTTTACACAATAGATTAGCAAGTTTCACAAATGGTTCATCCATTATTTTGCTCATATGGCTCCATCATTTAATTGACCTCTTGGGAAAGACAACAAGCTTGAATGGAATACCAAGCAAGAAGAAGCATTCAAGAGGCTTAAGAATATGGTGTTTTCATTATCCATCTTCCAACCATATGATTCTCAACTAACTTGTGTGGTTTATTTTGTATGCTTCTAACTTTTCCATTAGAGATATGTTGTAGTAAGCATTCCCAAATGGATTGCATATGATAACTTTTGTATCTTGATGACTAGATGCATCAAAAAGGAATTATTTACTAGAAACCAAGAACAATTGGCAATGTTGTATGCAACAAAAGAGTAGCAACATTATCTTTTGTGGAAACATATGATAATATGGACAGATCATAAATCCTTATTGCAAACCTTACATTTAGAGCACATGAAAAATAAACATCATTGATGGGAGGAGCAGACATAATTTTTTGATATCAAGCTTGAACACAAACCTTGAAAGTTCCATTGCATCTTATATGCTTTATTACAATGACTTGACTTGAAGACTCTTCATGAATCTCTCACAACAGCAACAATTACCATAATGTCAATTGACTCCTACAATATTTTGAGGACATTAGAAACCCCAAGAGAAGCACGAGAGAAGAAACACAAGAGAAACAAAACAATTCATCCCTGAATACTCCGATGCTCCAAAGGAGCACCATGTCTTTATTATGTAATAAAGAGGATCCACTCAAAGGAGTTATGTCCTTGGATCAAAAACATGGATTGGTAACATGTCACCAAGATCCACCCTTAGATCAACTGCATGGGGTGACATGTTGATCCTTGTCCTATTTAGTTGGTCAAACAAGTTGGACTAGATAGAATATTTAGTGTATCTTCTTAAAGGAAGCTCAAAATAGCATAGGTGAGGTACTATTGGAAAGCTCTCAATGAGACAAACAAGGAGGAGTAGAAAGACAATATCTTTTCACCAAAGGCAAGGATTTTTCATTTTTTGATGCCTAATGTATCCATTTAGGCCTCCAAAATTGTCTCTAAAGTTTTGTGTTTTTGATCTCCACCCTATTAGTGGAGATACTCTTTTGGTGGCACCTATCTGATCTACTTAGACCCCCATATATAAAATCCTTCAAGATATTACCAAGCTAATCCTCACCTCTAGATACTATGTCTAGCTAATCGTATTATAACTCTCCCCTTTTAAGATGTTACGTCCTTGTTGCAAAGCTGTTGCTCAAAAAATTGCACTAACACCGGTGCATTGGTCAAGTTATTTTTTGGTTCCCATGTTACCTCATACAACAAGTAGTCTTTCCAATATAAAAGATATTCCACACATTGATGGCAAGTACCATAGATGCATTTTTGGAGAATGCATTCAACTTTGTATTCCTCAGTGCAATCAATGAGTGTTGGCCAATGTCTAACTTCTTGTATGGAAGGAAAGTAGGGTGGTTGGAGTAAATATCTACACAGTAAGGAAACATGGACCACTAGATGGATCTTCATGTGGGGTGGTAGCTTGAGATGATCGGCCACTGTGCCAATTTGATGGATGGTGGAAAAAGGCTCAATAAAATGTAGTCTAAGCTTATGAGGGTCATTTAACATGAGCTTGGTTGAGGATAACCACACTTGATCCCCAATGCTAAAATCCATGTGCCTATGATGTGTATCTACATATTTCTTTTGTTGATTTTGGGCTATCTACAACTTGTGCTTAGCGTTCTCCACATCTTGTTGGATTCCAGAAACCAAAGTGTTGACAATATCAATGTTTGTAGCCATTGAGCAGTTCTTGACCAAAATTGAAGATGTGAAAGGGTATTCTCCATACATGAGGAAGAATGGTATGACCTGTGTAGATGAATTCAATAAATTATTGTAAGCAAATTCAAACCAATGGAAGTAAGATGTCCCACCTTTCTTGCTCCTCTAACATCAAGCCTAGAGCATATTCTTGATAGTGAAATTGGCTTACTTGGTTTGTCCATCCATTTGTGGATGGTATGCCATAGATATAACAAGTTTGGTTTTGAAGATGCCAAAGAGTGTTCTAAAATATAGACTAGCAAATTGAGTGCTCCGCTTGGTGACGAGCACTCAAGATATGCCATGGTGAAAAAAGACCATAGCTAAGTACAATTGAGCTAATTATGGAGCAATCATGTCCCTAGTAGTAAGAAACACATGAGTCATATTTTTTAGTTGGTCTACAAAAACTAGAATGGTATGAAATCTTGAGGTGGTCTTGGGCAATTCACAAACTAGATCCATGTTGACCTACTCCCAATGTTGTGCAAGAGTAGGGAGGAGTTGAAAGAGAATTATAGGAGCCTAATTAGAGACTTTATTTTTTTGATAAAGTAGGTAACTTTGAATTTACTCTTATCATATTGGTGCTCATCTTGGGTAAACAGTAATGGTGATTGCATCTAAGATCTTGTCCACTCCACATGACTTGCAATGGAAAAAATCATGATATTCTGCAAGTATGGTAGTTTTGAGGTCTTGGGAATTTGGGATCCATACCTTACTATCATGAAAGGTGAGTCTTTGGGTACTAGTTACACCTTTGGATGATTGAGCTCCTACAATTTTTGGGTCAGTCTTTGTAGAAGTAAGAATCCTTAGCCAAAATTCTATGTTCATCTTGACCACTACTAATAGATTGTTCACCATAGGAATTTAGGTAAACATATCTACAAGTTGCTTCTTGCTTTCCACATACATGATTTTTATGTTGAACCATTGTCTCCACTATGCTTAAAAAATTTATCAATGGGATAGATCATTTTGCATCTCAAGATAGACTAGATGTTTGTGGTATGTCTCCATTACAAATGCCTTCTTGCCAAGATAATGCTTCCAATTCTTGGTTGCAAGGACAATAACCAACTCTTCTTCAAATGATCTCTCTTCCTTTTACCAATATTGATTGTTCCCAAGCATCATACCATGTGAGTGCTTTATTGGTCAAGTATCCACATGCAAATATGCATGCAAAATTATCAATGATCTTAGTTGTGAATAATAAAAAGTATCGATTCATTATTGAAAGCTAGTTTTCCACTACTCCCATGGAACATTGTCCCTTGTAAGGCTTGATGTTGCACATCTTCTTCATTTGTAGTAACAATATGGCTTCATTGTTGATTGAGGTAGGTTTCATTAGCATGAGTGACTCTTTAGGTACTTAAGCTACTATTATTGGATTTTGGAATGATTCTCCTTCTTGCATTAAATAATAATTCCTAAAGGTATAAAATGACTTTGTAATGCCTCCATTGTCATCTTGATCTCCCAAAATTTGTTCAACATCCTCCGCATTCCTTGCATCAGAATCTACAATTGCAGTTCCATGATTTGTACACATGATGAACACTCAATTGCTACTTCCTACTTCAATAGAGAGTTAATATAATCACTTGGGAAAGACAAAAAATTCAGACTACCATTGGGACCTTAGATGCTATCACTTGTTGATAACATTCCTCACCAAAATTACATAAGATGAAATTCCTAAAAATCACTTTTAGTCTAACTAGATAAGGGATTTCTACTTGAGTGTTAAAAGAGAGAGGATTTGGTACATTCAAATCCATTGCATCATAACAAAATATAAATCATCAAATTTCATTCTTTATCATATATCAACAAAAAGTAGGATCACCAGATTTGGCGAGTTGATTACTATGTCTATGAACTCCACTCCAAAATGATAAAAAAAAGATATACTTTCAATTGTTGATACTGGATGTACATAATATTGATGTGGAATGGATTCAAAAACAGAAAGCAAGGTGGATGAAATTATCTCTAGACATATCCATCCCATCCTCTCTCTAAAACGCACTAAATCTATTAATCACATTACTTTTTCTCCCCTCAAAATTACTCAATCTCAATAGCCCATGTTCCTCCAAGAGGGGTGATCCATTCCATTCACTTAGATTAAAATTCTTTCTTTGATACCATTGTAATGTTTTGAGGTCATGAGAAACCTCAAGAGAAATACAAGAAAAGAAACACAAGAGAAACACAAAACTTTGTCCCTCAATGCCCCAAAGGAACACCTTGTCTTTATTATATATCAAGAGGATCCACTCAAAGGGAGCTATATCCTTGGATCAAATACATAGATTGGTGATATGTCAACAAGCTCATCCTTAGATCAGCTACATGGATTGGTGACATGTCAATCCTTGAAGTATTTGGCTGATCAAATAAGTTTGACTAAAGGTAATATTTGGAGAATCTTCTTATAGGAAGCTCATAACAATATGGATGAGATATTATTGGAAGTCTCTCAATGAGACAAACTATGAGAGAGAAAGACAACACCTTTTTAACAAGAGACAAATCTTTCATTTTATTGAGGCCTAATTCATCTATTTAGGACTCCAAAATTGGCTCAAAAATTTTATATGGTGTTTTTGGCCTTTGCTCTATTAATGAAAGTATTCTTTTGATGACATCTCTACTTGATCTACTCAGACCATCATATATAACATCATTCAAGATATTACCAAGTCAATTTCTACTTCTAGATATTATATTTAGTTAATGGTATTACAACTCCAAGGTCCACATCAAATTCATAACTTTACAAAAGACTCCTTGCTTCAATTGATACAAAGTCATCTTGCAGCACACAACAAAGATTACAACACCTTCTACTTGAAGGAGGGCCTTTTATTTTATGAGAACCAGATCTATATTCCAATAGGAGATGATCTATGACTTGTGCGGCTTCAAGAGGCCCATGACCTACCAATTGTTAGTCACATGGGGTTGGACAAGACCTTGAGTACACTCTGATATCAATGGTGGTGGCCCAACATGGCACAAGAAGTTCAAGAGTTTATCTAACGCTATGAGAGTTATAATGCAACAAAGCCAATACCCAAAAGTAGAGTGGTCTCCTTCAACCACTACCAATTTTATCTACCTATTAGGAATATGTGAGCTTAGACCTCATCACATCCTTGCCAAAGACAACCAAGGCCATACCATCATTATAGTTTTTGTTGATAAACTGAGCAAGAAAATTAACATATGCTTTGGCACCTACCATAGACACAATTGATGCTCCAACATTGGCCAAGATCAACTTTGAAATTGTCTTCAAGTACCATTGGATGCCAAGGGTTTTCATCTTTGATTATGATTCTTGCTTTCTTGGTAAATTTTGGCAAGCTCTTTTCAAATTTCTTGGCACCAAGCTTGCATTATCTACATCATATCATCCTCAAATTGATGGACAAACAAAATGAGCAAATCATACTTTGGAGGATATGATATGTGCTTTTGTCAATATTTACCGCACTAATTGAGATACTTGCCTTGTAGCTACCAAGTTTACATACAATAATTCCAAGTTTGCAAGTTCTAGCTTTTCTTTCTTCATCCTTAATTATTAGCAAAGATCTACTTGTTCCCAATTTTCTTCTTGCTCTTTTGCTATCTCAGGTCCCTCAAACTTCTACCTTCTTGTCCAAGCTATCTACTTCCTTACACCAAGCCAAGTCTTATTATTGCTCAAAATTGGCAAAAGAAATATGCCAATCAACATCATCATGATCTCACCTTTCAAATAAGTGATAAGGTCATGTTTCCTTCTAGTAACCTTCCTCTCCCACCTGATTCCAAAGTTTGTAAACTTGCTCTCACTTGGTTAGTCCCATTGATATTACTCAAATTATTTCTTATGTTGCTTACAAACTTGCATTTCCTAGTTACATGCAGATCCATTCTATCTCCCATATTTTGAAGTTAAAACCCTTTTTTCTAACCTATCTTCCTTTCCTATTTGTATCCAACCACCTCCTTGTCCAATCCATATTCATGATCATGAAGAATATGAATTCAACCATATTCCAACATGGCTTGTAAAGTAACAACACATTGAGTGCATGGTCCTTTGGAAAGGATATTCTTTTTATGATGCCATATGGGAACCTCTTTCCCATCTTCAAAATGCTCAAACAGCCACCCACAACTTTGAAACCTCATTGGCAATGAAGATATCACAAATTGGTGGTGGGAGAATGTATAATAATATGGAGTTAGCAAATGAGTAAGTATAAGCTAATGAACTAGTAGCCTAAGCTAAATATAGCACAAAGTGAGTAAAATGAACTTAAGAATATTTTAAAAGGATCTAGGAAACTTGTGGATAAAATATTCTAGAACACTTGAGAATTTTCTTTGTGAGAAGCTTGTATGAACTTTTGAATGGTAACTTGTATGCCAAGTTGGTAGCTAGCTTAGCTTGTATGCCAATTAAAGGGCTAACTTAGCTTTCACTCTAAGTAAGGTGACTCTTAGTATGAACCTTCTTTAGAAACTCCTTGGTAGTCTTGTACCTATGTTATTTATATATAGCTAAGCCAAGCTCAAGTTAGGCATTTAGAGTTTCCCTCACTTGAGCATTCCCATTGTGACTTCCATTCTCCTATTTCTCTCCTTGGTCTTTAAAATCTAAGGTACATTCCAAGGATCAAGTAACTTGCACATCAAGTTAATGACTATCTTAGCTTGTACACCAAGTACGTGGCTTTGAGTAGGAAGCTTCCTCGGCAACTTTTGAGGTATCTTAGCTTTTACTCCAAGAAGGTGGACTTAAAAGAGAAGCTTCCTTGGAAGCTTCCCAAGAGCCTTGTGTTGTTGCACTATAAATACTTTGCCCAAGTGCATGCTAGGCATTTGGAGTTCCACGCAATTCAGAGTTTCATTTTGACCAAACCTTCCATTCTCCTATTTCTCTCCTTGGTCTTTTACAATGTTCCTCCTTTACATTTACCTCATCAAAGTCCTCTTATGCAAGCCACATTTGTAGAATTGGGGCTGGATAAGCCTCCAACAATAGCAAAGGAAAGGGTGGATCATGCTACAACTACAATAATACAAGACCCAAATAAAGAAGAGCATGACAAAGAACATGAATCTGAATCAAGGAAAAGGAAAAAGTAACACGTGGGAAGGTAGCACCTTCACCCACCTTGGCTTTATTTTCATGAGATCCTTCCAACTAACCTAAATTGAGGACTAAATCCTTAGAAGCCAAGAAAATATGTAGATTGGTAGAAATTGATGTGCAACAAATAACAAAGATAAAGAGGCCTTGAGTGAAAGCAAAAGTGGAAAAGAATCTTAGGTGCGAGAAGATGAGATCAAAAGTAGAGAAACTTTGCATAAAAGAAAGATATGCCAACTCAAGGCATTTTTAGTCAATGACATTCAAATTAGCTAGGTTAGGAAGAACACCAAATGAATCAAAATTATAATGAGTATCCTTAGTGAGATAGATGCTATAGATGATGCTACCCCAAGGGATTATAGTTACCACAAAAATCCCAATTCCCAATAATAGGTTACCCTAGTGACTACAATTACTTAGATTCTACATAGTAAATTAGATAGATGGTTTGGTTTTTTTCAAAATAGTTGATTATATAGTACAAACAATCAAGTATTATAAAATAGATTTAAGATTCTGTATTTCTATAAGAGAAGTATATTATAAGTGTGTTCCAAATGATTATCGACTTTCATTATTTATAAAGTGTGTTTCTTCATCTATGTTATATTCTAATCATTAGTTCCTAAAATTTTCTAATAGTTAGTTCATTTTATCTGTTGATGATTAGTTCTTGAAAATTTCTCATTGTTAGTTCATTTTAAGAGCTAGTATATAAAAAGTTGGCACAATTAAGTTATATAGTAAAGTTGAGTTATAGTTATATAAACTTTGTTCAATTGAGAGTTGAGTAAAACTTGACTCTTGGTTCATTAAATACAATATAGTTATAAACTATCTGTTGAGTGTATTTGATTGAAAGTGTGGAAGATCATTCAAAGAATAGAAGGGCTGGGTAATGTATTGCTTGCAAAAAGAGAGAGTTTAGGTAGGGAATTTTTGGCATGGATCATACAAATAAGAAGTCCAAAATTAATAGGTTTGGAATAGGGATAGTTTGCAAGGTGGGAATCATTCAAAATGGAGGGTTTGGGATGGAGATCAAGAGGATTTGAGATGGGAATTGCTGGTAGGACGGAGGATCACTTAAAATAGGAGGGATTGGGATGGGTATTGTTCAAAATGAGAGGGTTTGGGATGTTGAAGAAGGAAGGTTGTGATCTTTCTTGGAGGTTGTTTGAGGTTTTCATTGAAGAGAGGGAGGAGGAGGAGAGTTTAGGAGAAAAGGGAAGGGAGAAGGGAGGGCGAGAGGAGTTTTTAACATTGTTTAAAAAATTATAATAAGAAATGAGAAGCACTTGCTCACACATTATTCACAAATCACACACCATTCATTAAAATATTATCACACTCCATTTAAACTAACATTAATCGTTAAAATAGCCATCTTATCACACACCATTCACACAATATTAGCCATATTGTCATACACCATTTTTGCTTTAACATAATTCACATTATTAATGTACATAGTTATAATAGCCAAATGCAAAATACTATCACACACTATTCATACTAGCCAAATACAAAATACACAACTATAATAGCTAAATGAAAAACACTTATAACTTTAGATAGTTACACTTCTTGAAAACTAATTACTTGAAAACCTATTATTATACAAAGAAATCAAAGGTTCACTCTTCTTGAAATACACACACACACACACACACACACACACATATATATATATATATATATATACACACATTGCCAAATATATTATTAGAGCAACTTATACAATATACACATGTATGTATGAATATATTATGAGATCAACTTATACATGATAGGTGCACTTTCATACTCAATTTTAGGACATAAAATTATGAATTCAGAGGAAGTAGATTTAGAATCCATTTAAAAAGGAATGTGAAATTAGAACTTGCATACATTAAGTTTAGAATTTAAAGGTAAATGCACTCCAATGACATAAAGGAGATAGATGCAAATTGTAAATATTCCAAGGACATTGAGTACTCAAATGATGCCAAATGTTGAGATATAAATGGTGATATTTACTTTGTATGATATACTCTTGTGGTAGAGGCCGGGTGAGTTCTATCTTGCATCATGGTGTCCTTTGATTCAATATCTAGTGGAGATGCTCTACTCTTATCCACTCTATTGCCAAATCAAACTGCAAAATAATGGGTCTCCTAATCAACACCAAACTATATCTCCACATGAGCTCCCACCCTCTATCAGACATGGGAAGGTCCAAAAAGGCTACAACTAAACCCTTGTAGGGATTTGCACTATAATCTCTAAGGCAACCTAAAGTCCATTCCTTAGTGAGGAACTTAATAGCAGAAACATCAATGACTCCATTAAATCTATCTAAAGTTACTATGAAGAGGTCTAATGATGAAGTACCTAGTATACTAGATAAAAAAGAAGTAAATGCCACAGGATTTATAACACCATGGAGATGGTTCCTACAATATGGAAGGAATACACTATCAACTATTACTATAGCTCAAAGCAATAGACCTAAAGCAATAAATACATTGTAAGGTCTATGTATGAAAACCATCCAATTGTCATGATACCTATCTTCCTTATCAAATATGGCCATGAGCCAAGCTCCACCATATAATCCCATAGGACCCTCATCCCACATGGAGCAAAGAAGACACTCTATACTTACTTGGGTGCTATTTTTCTAAAACATAACCTTGAGCATGCCATATAGAACTCCATGAACTCTCTAACTCTAGGCAAAGAAACATACCAAATCCTACATGAGACTCTATAATATGACAATCCATACTGTTGCACTACATCACACCATTGAAAGACTTGCCTAATATTACCACACATACTATTCACTAGGGAGCCAACATCCAGAACTAATATCTCCCTTTGCCTCTCATGCGGATAAATTATATGTGGAATGAATGATCTAGATAAGGTCATCCTCTCCCTCAACATCCTAAGTCTAAAAAGCTTGCAAAAGAGTTTCATCATCCTCTCTTCATACCACTTGGTCTCCTTGGCCACATATCCAAAAAGGACCAAGGTGGAAGATCATATGAAAATCTTTCTCTCCATAGAACAATCTCCAAATTGAGGATGATCACACTAGGCTCCTCCATAGGCCCTCTATGGAGATGTGGTTTGGACTACATCTCACGAGTATGTATATGGAGCTGTATACCAAGGTATAGATTATAGATTGGAGCTCTATACCAAGGTATAGATTTTTTTCACTATAGGCTTAGCCTCCTTTTCTCAAATCTTAAACCCTTATCTATCAAACATTAATCTCTTTACTTAAGTACCATAAAAGACATTCTCTACATAGCTGGTCTAAGTCCAATGATAGCTACTCTCTTTATAGTCCATCTAAGTCTACATCCCTACCAAAATTTCCATACTTGTCGACTCTTCATAAGCTCTCTATGACTCCTCTAACAATCCCATAGTAATATACAACTTTCTCTTATAAAACTCTTCATCAAGCTGATAGTCCTTGGTCATGGCATGTCTATAGGACATAAGCCCATCTAAATCTACATGTTCACTTTGGGATGTCATGAACTCTTCACACTCTAATAGACTCCTCTCCTTCTCAAGAAGAAGTTTCTCGCTCTATGCTAAGTCTCTCTAAATCTCAAGGAGTATGCAATCCCTCTCCACTACACACTCTCTTGCAAGGGCCTCACCTTCCAAGCACTAATTGTGTAGGACTCACAAGATCAAAAGATAGACTCATATCCTCACTCTTTAATCTAACAATGGGCAACATAATTATCTCCTTGCTTTCTTGCACAACTCCTCCATGTAATTCATGGGCCCCTAGAGTGTCAACAAGAGGAGTGCCCTTGGTAGAAACATGATGGGTATGGTCCTTTGTAAGGAGTGCCAAAGAGTTATATAGAGGTTTTAGGAGCATTAAATGGGAGACTGTTATCTACAACAACATCATGTGTAGGAGGTATAAGAAGAGCACCTAGAGGGAGAGGGCCATCTTCAATAACATGAATATGACTTGTGTACAATGAACGTCCAATATAAACACAAAATATAGTTCAATATGGCAACACCAAATATACTTCAACCTATATGCCTTATCCTTCAACGTCAAAAATACTCATAGAATGCTTCAAAATATAGGTATAATATAAAATGACTGAAACTATCAAAAACTCCTTCTAACTTTATTAAGTTTTCAAAATACAACACATGAGAAAAACATTCTAGAAAACATAAGTCTTCTAAGGGATTCTCAACATCTATTGGTATTCACACTCCTCCTCATGCTCATCCTTATATGCTCTATGGACATAAAGCTCCTTGTTTGGCCAAGAAGAGAACCATAGTAAACCTCTTATGAATCCACTCTCCAAAAATAAATGGGTGAAGAACTATTCAACAAATGACTACTTGAAGCATCTACCAACTACTTTTTGCAAGAATACCAAATTGGCCTTAATTGCAGTAATAATCAGCTCTTCCCAATCATAGACCTCTCCTTTCTCCTCCACATTAGTCTTCACATTCAAGGTTACATGTCCATGTATTGCTTTTGGAAGCTTTGGATGGCAAGAACTAAACTTAACATATGGAAAATGGTCTCCAAGCTGCATACATACATTCTCTAGCAAGGTACCTTATGGAAGTAAGGTCTCTCACCAAAAACCAATCTTGTATCCATGAGTAAGGTAATTCTGTCCTCTTTCCTCAATTGTAAACTTGGAATTCAAAAGCATCTTAGCCCAAGAGTAAGAGAGTAAGAGTAAACGGTCTCATGTGCACCAATCCTAGGTGAGTATTTTGATCTCATGCTGTCACAAAATTTGTATTGATAGGAATTTACATCCAAAGAGAAAGATCCAAAACTCAAAAATGGAACTAAGAGAAGTCAGGGTTAGGGAGAAGGATTGGTACAAAAAGGGGATTGGTAATGGTGATGGAGCCTTTGGAGGGGGATTTTTTGGAGGAGTAGGAGCTGGAGTGGGATTTCCCATATTAATGGCATGTGAGAGGGATCATGAGTAAGAGCAAGAGTGGAAAGGGGAGCAATTGAGGGATTGGTTGGGTGTCAAGTTTGGTCAACACTTTAGGCCAAGGATCTCTTGTAGAGAAGCCTTAGGAGGGAGATTGGTAGTGTTCAAAGGTATTAAATGGGAATTGGATGAGGGTTGCTCAAAAACCTAACCCTAAATTTAAATCCCAAATTTATTATGGGTGAGAGCAAGATTGGCAATGGGAGTAGAGGATGTCATTTCAAGCATTGGGAGTGGAATGAGAGGGTTTTTTTTTGGAGGTGGGACAAAGGAGGAGGATGCAAGCAAAAATCATACATGTAAATTAATCAAACACGTGAATTAATGAAAGAAAAATGTAGATTTAAGCAAGATATATATTGGCAAGGAAAATCAAATGCAATGTACACTTTCAAACCTAATGAATTTAGATCTCTTTCTTGGATGTTCTCCACTTATTTTGAAATCTAATCCTTGTTTAACAAGGCACACTTGATATAAGTCAAATAGTTTTCCTTGGCATGGAATCAAATTAGCTATTCTACTACTCTGAAATCCTCCATATTGGCATATCCTACACCAAGGTGGCCCCACCTTGGCTTGGTAGGCCCCTTGAGGCACCTATGCGCTCAAGACGCTGGCGCAATGGGCTTTTCATCCAACCCGTCTTGAAACATAGACCAAAGAGTCTAACATGCACGTGAGCCGGTGGGTGGCAAACCCACACGATGCTCAAATAACTTGATAGGTGTGATCCTCTTTTGTGGGATGCAACATCGACCGACCATGATCTTTTGTGAAAGGTTCAAGTAAGAGCATCCATGTTGGGACCCAAAAGATGGTGAACTATGCTTGAGCAAGGCAAAGTCAAAGGAAACTTTGGTGGAGGCTTGTAGCAATACTGGGCTCTGTTGGCACCCCTACTTTCCTCTCATTTTGTGGTTTTTGATAGGCCAGTTTTGGAGACTTATGTTGCAGAGGTGGAGGAGGGATCTATTTTCTCTAGATGTTATTGTGGCAGACGAGAGATAGTCTTTCAACACAAGCACGAGAGGACTTTTCATCTTTTGCTTCACTATTTTCAGATTGGACTAGAGGTTTACAGTCTTCCTTGATGGAGCGACAGAGTGAGCATACACTATATTCTCTCTTAGTTGATTTGTCCATTCCTCAAGCTACTAGAGCACATCTTTGCTCTTGCTCCAACAAGGCTCTTGGATCCTAGCTCTACCATGCATTAGGGCGTTCCGACTTGCACCAACTACTTTCTCTATAATGATGAGGTTTTGCCTAGGTTTGGTCCACCCAACTGCAGCTTCATTACTCACTTGTGAGCGTGGTTCTACACTAGATGCAACAACGGTCCACATGACATAGTGTCCTTTTGGAGGACAAAGGATAACTACCCATGATGCTATTCGGGACATATTTTTTGCAATGGCATGAGGGAGTGGATACTTGGCTTGGAGGGAGTGTTCATATGCTTTGCCCATGACACGTGTAAGTGCAGATTTATACTTGATCCAAGATGATCAGGTGACAATAGCGGATGTCATGGTTATAGACCCTACATGAGATAAAATTTTGGAGGGAGTGATTACCCATCCTTTTTGATGGGTGGCGAGTGCCACAACAAGTTGCAAGGTCTCAAAGTATAGGAGCATGCAGCAAGGTCACCTCTTTGTCCCTCTAGCCTTAGAGTTATATGGAATGATGGACACGGTGTTTGGCACGTTTGTTAGGGAGTGCACGAGAGCTTAACATGTTAGGCACCATGGGGTACCACTCTCACTCTCATACTTTGTAGCATATTTTAGGCAGCGTGTGTACATTGCTCTACAGAGGGTAGTGGCTGGTGCAATCCATTGGAGAGCAATCACACTAGGTGATTCTTCTTTGGATGCTCCAGTTGTTTATAGACCATACTACTTGCATAGCTCGGATATCTTAGGTGCAGTAGGGCAGATTTCTCATATAGACTCTATTGGGGCCTAGCCCCATTTTATCTTTTTGTCTCTCCCTTGACCGGCTTGATGGGTCTTCCCATCCTTTCTGTTCTCTGCGCGGTCGCCTTTTTCCCATTTAAGGCAGGATATCACATGGTTCATTAAAATCACATATTTTTAGCAAAATCCCACTTTAGAAAAATGGGATTTGGCTCAACTTTCAAAACTTCAGTCAGTCAAACGAGATTTGTGAGCCAAGAAATAGCCAAAGATCAAAAGAACCTTGAATTGGTTCCTGTAATCTGACCACTATGGGGTCCATGGATGTTTCCGAACAACCGGGCTAATCAAACCAGCTAAAAAGAAGGCGATGGTCCCTTTCGGCCTTGTTTCTTTTGTCAAGCTTTCCATGATCCTAGCTTGACTTGTCATTGCATATATTCAAAAAACATAGGGAGAGCTCGGACGTTCATAAATGCAGTTCCTCCTGGAGGCAATATTGTGATTCCCCCGTTCGTCGTGGTTATTGACTATGCAATTTACTAAATTAGGAACAATCATTTGAAGAAGACATCACAGCGAGAAGAAACATGAAGAAATCACCATGAAGAAACATCACAGCGAGAAAAATCCTATGCGATGATTCTATCAACATGATCTTGACATAGCTATTTCTTCTCGACATAAGACACTTCACGGCACCAGAGCAATCTTGAATCAGATGGCATCGGGGATATCCTTCGAGTGAAGTGGCCCTTATATTCTTACAGAATAAAGTAGGGCCGTTTTCTGCTTCTTGACCATAAACTAAATTATCCTTTGTTCTTGTCTTGTACCTCTCGTACACCATCTACACACCAGGCTACCTACGTGCTATGGTATCTACAATGGCTCTTTGCACGAGAAAAGCTAAAACCTCTTGGCTACCCCAAGGGGTAACCCAACTCCATCGGTCCAATCTCAAGAAACGCTCCAACTTCATCTGCATTGGTCTGCGCTGTGATCTAATTAGCTTTGTGTGCCTCTATACATTGCCACGAGACACGTATATCCTCTCAAGTATAACACCCACCTGTTTGATTTCGCGGAAATCCTTTTGTTGGACTCGCACTCGACAAAGTAGAGAGCGAACAATTCTCCATTTCTCACTTGATTTATAACTCCAAAGTAAGAACCATCCACACCAAATTGTTCACAAGTTCGACTACTTTACAATTCGTAAGGTCGAATGGAAGTCCTCTTCCTTAAGAAATGTCTTTGATTCTATTTGAAGAAGTAAAGCAAGAATCTACTTTCTTGAGGGGTCCCTGCGCATCTATCTTCTCGACTTCGCTTGAAGCCTAAATGATGTAAGAAGAACATGGTAGGTTGATTTGGATGTTTGATGCATTGCCACCCATCCTATCAACTTTCTATATGGAATTTGCGTATTTTCTCTCGATGAATAGTCTAGAACTTAGTGGGAGGGCTTCTAAAAGAAGAAACATTTCCACCTAAAATAAATAAACAGAAATTTCTTCGAATTTCTTAAAAAATGCGTCCACTGGAAGGCATATTAAATTGTTCTGGAAGTCGTATGTGTAGCTTTACACTTTGGAACTCCTGGTGATAAAGAAAATCCTCGAGATTTTTATAGTCCACTTTTGTCAAATCAGAAGTTCTCAGCAGAATCAACAACGACAACAAATCTCAGCATATGAAAAATATCTTGTTCTCTGGTTTTATTTTATATATATATATATGATCAGAAGATGTGATCTACGGGGAAGCCCAGGACTAAGTGGACTTAGATTAACACTCTATTATCCGTAGAAATAATTATAGTATTTTGGGAAAGGGTAGCAAAACTTATGAATGTTCTAGATAGTTTTCTTTCGAACTCTCTTATTTAAATTGGCACGATTTAAATACTACGCTACTAGTATAAACAACGAGCAGACGTGACAGTTACCCGACCATTTCTTCCCCTCGGCCCTGGTAGTGAAATATAAATCACTTATTTGGTGATGTTGCCTAATCTGAGGAAAATGGTATAAGCAAGGATTGTAAAACTTAAAATGTTCTTGGGAAAAGACACGGAAGTCAGTAGGTAAGGTAGTCAGGGCAAGGTTTTTTGTTGCATTCGCAATGGGGCCCATAAAGTCCAAGAGTTTGCATGCGCAATTCCTCTTAGAGAGTGGAGAGAACTGAACTGAAGCCGATTGTATTGGAGGTCTTGCAGCGGTAAGCGGCCAGTGAAGTCGAAGAGTGGCTGCTGCTTTGCGTTCAGGAATCATTCATTCACAGGTGCGCGGAGTGTCTGCACACTGTTTGGTGTTCAGGGCTTGCCAGCATTTTTTCTACACTCACACGCATTTGTCGACGAAACTTGCGTTGGAATTTGATTTCCCTCGAGTAAGATGTGGTCTTAGCAGCTCGATTTCGAGCTTGCAGCGAAAGTGGAAATTGCACTGGATCTTTGTATTTGACGTTGCGAGGGAGATAATATGGCGTTTTGTGTGAGTCAATCGGTGGACTCCTAGGACGCAGTTTGGTTGCGAGGATGAGTTGGATGAAGGTTTATGAAATGATTGAAAGCGAATGTTGAAAGCAGTAGGTTAAGCTTTCTCTGTCTTTGTTGCAGATTGATTGGAGGGGCTGTTTTCCACGATGGCTACGCAAATTATGCCAGCTGTGGCAGGGATAGTCAGCAATCATGGGTTTGCTGGTCCCCAGGCTTCCTTGGGCTTCGTAAGAAGTCCTTTTGTGAAATTTTTCACATTTGCCCCGGAGAAGATCAGCAAAGTATCTGCTCGGAGTTCCATCAGACCGACAGTTCTTGTCAAGTGCTCTGTCCAGGTCGCTGAGGGCAACTCTACTGAAGGTAGATTATCTCCTTGGTTTTTCAGGATTCGCCTGTTTGGCAATGAGCCAGGTTTATGAAGTCTAAAAAAGGAGGTGTAAGGGGTAGACGTCAGGTTGTTATAGCTCGGTACAAAACTACAGTAATTACCAGATGTGTGGTGAACGTTCTCAGCTCGACGCAATTCACATACAATCGGACGAGTATATTCGTAACACTGACATGGGAAGGGAACGCTGAATTTGATATGTGCAGTGAAGCGCCCTTACACAACCGTTGATACCAGGCTAGTCCTCGAAGACGGTACTGTATGGCGTGGAAGGTCGTTTGGAGCAACTGGGACTCAAGTTGGAGAGGTCGTCTTCAACACATCCATGACCGGGTACGTTGTATCGTGGTTAGGTCCGCGACTAAGAGGAAGACAGTTGATGCTGGGAGTATTGGAATTTGTGAACCTGTTCATGCATGATGTAGTCTTGTTGTATGTGTCGTGGACTCGTGTGAGAGCTTTCGCGTGGAACTCATGCATCATTTTCGAACTCGTCACTATCCAGGTATCAGGAGATTTTAACAGATCCGAGTTATGCTGGTCAATTTGTCCTCATGACTCAACCACATATCGGCAACACTGGCGTCAATACAGGTGCATTCTGATGTCAGTACTCAATAGCACAGGTGTCATTTTTCCATCGTATGAAGCAAGATTGATTCTCAGTTAATTCTTGAGTAGTTTATAGTACCCGAACCAAGATTCCGTGAGAAACACTGGAAATTGCTTGAAGAATTTGTCGTTTCTCTTTGTTTCTTTCCCTAATCTGTATGCAATCTGTTAGTGTGTTACCTCAATGAGAAGGCGACCGGGTTTGAGTTCATCTATGCGGCGGCTCGTGTGCCAAGTTTAAACTTGACAGTGTTTGACAGATAACGAGGAGTTACAGCTCTTTAGTGAGCAAGATATCAGTAGTTTACACTTCGTCCTATGCCTATTTGGTCCTGTCCAGGGACTTACTCTTTCCTTCTAAACAGAATATGCTGACTGTTGAGCAATACGTTGATCGAAAGGAGAGTGGGCTTAATCACGTGAAATCATGCGTTCCCCGTGCCAGAAGTATCAGAAGTAACCATCTGCTTTAACATACGAGCTATGGAGAGCAAGTGCCGCAGCAACTTCATAGCCATATGAGGGGAAAAGATTGCTTGTTTGTGGTCTTCCTTACCTCATAGTTCTATCACACCAACTTCTGGCTTAGGTCCTATGAGTTTAATTAGAAACTCATCTACACTATCTCTACCGTCACAGAGGCTTTGGAGCTTATCTTATTGCGGTCTCTTACCCTCACACCCCTACACTTCCTGGAAGATTGACTTGATAATGTGTTGTAAACCGTGGCCTTGGACTTCAGTCCGGGCCTCCTTCTGCTCTCTGGCCAACCCCTTTCTCGTAGTCATGTTGTGTATCGCCACTTGGATAGAATTGTGAGTTCCCTGTACCTGATCCAGGCTTGAACTTCTCATTTCTTTTAACTTTGCTAATATCATGTGCCATGTCGGAGTTCTCGGTGTTTCGTATCTTGCCTTGTTCCCATCTTCTAACCCGATTCACGCTTCTGAGGAGCTGCAGATGATGAAGAGTCGTCCGAGTGCTTCTTGGCTGGGCTCGTCGTCCGAAATTTGAGTGCCACGTAAGGACTTGAAATTTTACCGGTTTTGTCCATTTCAGAGTTGGAAATCCATCTTCCTTCCATCACTTTGTTATCTGATGTCCTGCTGAGCTGATGAGATTGTTACTGCGGTTGCAGAGTGTCAAACTGGAGATCGACTGAGTCATTATCTGAATATCTCAAGAAAAGAAATGTCATGGGAATAAGTAAGTGGACCTGTTGCTTTTGTTACTGTGTTTGAGAAAGGTGTTACGCCAATGATCCCTTCCTAGTCAAGGATTTCATTTTTGCTTATTCATCGAGCCTTCCATCGTCCTGTAGCTGATATCGACACCCGCGCGATTACCAGGAGATTGAGGGAAGATGGAAGTCTGGTTGGAGTTCTGACAACGGACACCAGCAAAACTGACGAGGAGATTCTTGCAATTGCCCGAAACTGGAGTATAGTAGGTATGTTTGCTACTTTACTCGTCTGTAAGTTACAGGTATCACTTACATTCGAGTTCATCATTCAAACTTTTGGTTCCCTGCGAATAAACTGAAATGAAATGAAATGAAATTCAATTCAATTGAAATTAGCTAGTCAAGAGAGCTTTGGACTTGCTTGTGATGTGTGAGGTTGTGCCTGAATGGAGTGAAACATTATTACCAAGCTCCTACTCGCTGATGCTGCATGGAATCTTCGCGTAGTTTTTACCACGGTTGCCTGTCTGTTTGTTTTGGTGCTCATTGTTAGTTGCTCTGTCTGTGCCTGCTGTCCTTTCCGCATTTTCTGACACGTCTTTTCTTTACCACAACTTCCATTACGTATGCATTCCCAGTCCCTCTCTCAACGAATTGCTTTTATAGCTGATTCCATTTTGCCAGATTTCAATCCCAGTAAACGAGGGGTTAGTTTGATGTCTCACAACATCACACTAACCCCCTGTATGCAGACATATGCATGCTTTCCTCCCTATGAAACTGACAGTTATGGCGATCTTTGTTGTGTCACTGTCAAATGTCAGAGTCAGTCCAGTCAGACGTGGGTGTGGAACATGTTGTTTACAACGGGGTTCTGTATTCCGTTACACAATATGCCAAAGGCATATTTGTGTAACGGAATACAGTATACGTGCTGCTCCCATTTCTCAAATATGCTTTTGGTATATGTCTTTAGAAAGTCACAGCGCTCGAAGTCACACCATTCTGTCTTGTAGTTCTCTTCCACGCCCTTTATTTTACTCCTTGTATTGTCTTCTGTAGAAGACAGCGGTTACAGTTTCTTGCACGGGACCCACTTTTCATTTGCCCAAGACGGAAGTCACAGTTTCTTGCATGGGACCCACTTTTTACTTGCTCTTCTCACTTAAACGATCTCTCGCACACACGACCTCTCTCATTCTCATGCACTCTTCCCATACTATATCTCGGCCCTTCCTTTCTTCGCAATATTTTTCCCAGCTTTTACTTCTGTCGTCACCTGAGCGGCACTTTGGGAAGCATCCGAGTTTGCTCGGCCCTTATGAGCCTTCGAACAGAAACTCGGTATGAGGGGTACTCGCATTCGCCCAGCTTCTTCGGCACCTCGTGGGGCACTCATTACTCAAATGTCTTTACTTTGCCTCAACTCTCATCCGTGTGCATTCTTCAGCCCCTTCTCACAACAAATGGCTTTTATGTTTGATCTCAATATGCGAGTTTTCTTTCCTGACGGCAAGGGTATTATGTCGAGGAGTACTTTGACTGATCAAAGGACTCGTTTATGTGCCTGATCAGGAAAGGACCTCATCTCTGGTGTTTCTTGCACCGAACCTTACGAGTGGACTGACAAGACTGGGACGGAGTGGGAGTTTAGTAAGGAAGTCCCAGACAGCGATTCGGACACATTCAATGTAATTGGCGTTATTATCTTTCATGGAGCTTAGTGTTTGTAGCAGATCACATCTTTTCCTCAGATTGTTGTGGCAATTCATAATATTCCATCTCTTGAAGGTTTAACTCGGTAGAAACGATGCTTCAGCTGCTTAGATGTGTACATGCCTTCTATTCCGCCAAAAGATACAGCCTTTCTCCTGGAGACACAGGTCGATTTCATAGGCTTCTTGCCACAGTGTCTGCCTGACGGTATTGGGCAAAACTGGTTGTCTTACTCTCAGAGCATTGAGTCGGCTAGTTCTTCTAAACCGATAACCTTACTTGCCTTCTTGAACCTTCAGGTAATCGCCTATGACTTTGGTGTGAAGCAAAACATTTTGAGGCGTCTGAGCTCATATGGTTGCAAGATTACTGTCGTTCCATCCACCTGGCCAGCGGCAGAGGTTTTGAAGCTAAAACCTGATGGTGTACTATTCAGCAATGGGCCTGGAGACCCATCTGCTGTTCCTTATGCAGTTGACAGTGTTCGTGAAGTCTTGGGTAAGGTCCCTGTCTTTGGTATCTGCATGGGTCATCAACTGCTTGGACAAGCTCTGGGAGGCAAGACTTTCAAGATGAAGTTTGGGCATCATGGAGGCAACCATCCAGTTCGACACCTTCCTACCGGGCGTGTTGAAATCAGTGCACAGGTGCCTACAGTCCACACTCATATAGTACTCGATCATGAAGGATTTACTTCCCATACGTCGTAATGTCTTGTCCAGTCTTAAGTGGGTCCTGAAGCGTGTTCTAACGTACGGATTCCATATTGGTACGCATATAGTACTTAGTCTGCCGCCGTCTATAATGTATAGAATGGATATGATTCCCTTGAACGTGTGTAGATTTATGAGTATATTACCACAGGACTCTGGAGTTGAGAATCTAAGTGTTCTCCTAGCCTGTCCATGCTATATTTTGGATGGATTCCTGGCGTGTTATAACGACTAAACAAGTGCGATCGTTTCCTCCATCCATCACAGAACCACAACTATGCAGTTGATCCAGAAACTCTTCCAGAAGGTGTAGAAGTCACTCACATCAACTTGAATGACGGTACTTGTGCGGGTATGGTTTTTCCTGCCATGAAAGTCATGAGTATCCAATATCATCCAGAATCGTCACCGGGTCCTCATGATGCCGATCCAGGTACTTTTATGATTAGCCAGACCTTTGTATGTCTCTATAGGTTGAAACTAAAGAAAAATGGACTGAGTTGTTTGTGTAATCCACAATCATGGAGTTCTTTTGGCTGATTATGTGTAGGTTACTCATTACTCCATCGAGTTCCTGTATATTGTTCCACTTCAATCTAATGATTCAAATGGGAATGTTATGCAGCTTTCTATGACTTCATTCAAATGATGAAGCAGAACAAGCCATACCGAAGTTGATGTGGAAAGAAGGTTCGGCATGACTGGAACCCTTCGACAGCTCAGCTGTTCCCAGATGCGGCGACTGCATGTAATCCGCCCCCCAAGGCAACCCTGGGATCTCCAACCTCACCTTGTTCATACCACTCTTTGTACTTGCAACGCAATTTTGACATCCTTGTTAATGATAGTGCAACTTCCGTTGCTAGTTTATTTTAATCGGATTAACTTTACTAATTAAGTTCACTCACACCTAGTGTTCAAAAGTCCTTTCGAAGTGAATTCTTCAGTGTTGAAGTCTAGGAAGTGAAACCAGGGTGCGTTTCTATCAACTCTTGTAGTTGAACTTTGTTCAGTAGATTGCAACCACTCAACCAGCGGTCCCCATGGCAAAATAAAGCAGCGAAAAGTTGCTCGTTGCAGAGAAACTTTGTTTCATGAGTCCGTATCTCTAGTCTGAAGTCTCGTGGGTATCTCTACAGTTGTGTGAAAGGGACGTCTACTTCGACTCAGGTGGTTCCGTGAGAGAAAGTCATGTCCTGTGTCTTCTGCTATAAGAGCCGACTTACCTCTGCCCCTCATACATTTTGTAGTGTGTCCCCACTGGCCGTTCCCATTACTTAATTTCTCCTTGGCCTGTTCTGGGGCCTCGAAACCTATTAACTCCTCGTTGGTTTGTCGCCTCCGTTGCTAATTCAAGGTAATTGGGAGTTTTAACGCATGATACTTCATGTTTACTCTTGCATGTTGTCGGTTGGTATCGGTCCGATCCTATGTGGGCTTGGATCCCCCGTTCTGCGAAGGGCTTCTGCCCGCATTCTTCAAATGCCTGTTTACAAGCAACAATGTGTCCATCCCGTAGACTACCAGTCTAATCCTCGTTTGTCAGTCAAACTTCTCTGACGTGTGTAACCAACCCCCTCATTCTTATGGACACACTGTACCATTTTAAGCTGGAAAGCTGCTGATTGGAATATCAGCTACTGGTCTTTCATTGCTGTGCTCAAATTTGTCGCGTACACTCACAGATTTTGGGAACGTTATAATTACGAAACGGTCTCCAGTGGCCACTCGGTGTGTCTTCTTGACACTGCTATGGTCCTAGAATGAACGAATGGCGACGCTGTTTTCGCACTTTCTTGACGAAATCTTTGCTTTGACAAGGAGCCGATCACATCGGGAGAATAGTTGATCGGGTAAGTTCTACAGTATCATTCGATCTAAAGTTTTGTGGAAATGATTGCATACTGCAAAAGTAGAGGGATCTGGTCTCGAAGATTGCTTGAGGCAGCAAGATCTGAGAGCTTAAACTTTACAATTTATACACTCCGCTAGGGTTCTCATCATCTCCTTTTCTTGCTTGCTTCAGGCTGGCCTGCCGTGGTTACAGATAGCAAACGTCCAAGTTTAGATTACTCTCGAGTGTATTTGGCTAAGGGAAACAGAAGACGTGCATCTAGTAACACACCTACTCCAGTTCAAATTTTCTCTATAAAAGGTTCCTCACTCTGCCGAATGAGGAACGTTTGTAGAGTGCATCTGCTGGAGGCCAAATATGTGAGATAGCACACACCTGAAGTAAGGAGTTCTTAAGCACGCCATTATGAATCTCCATCTCTCGAAGTTCTGCCTGTTTTAAGTAGGGAGTGAGATTCCGGAGACGAGACATTAGCTTTGTGAGTAGGTCTTTTATTGGCCGATGCAGCTAAGTTGGTTTACACCGTCCATCTTCAATTTCACTATGTTGGATTGACTGCACAGTGTACGCTGACACGTGTTATAAGAACTCACCTTGAGCTTTTGTGTTGTCGATTTCATAAGGACTAGAGGCGATAAATCTGATATAACGTTTCCCTTTTCCACCATCAATTGCTGCCAGTCAAACCTGTTCGTCAGTTGTCCTAGCAAGCAACAATTCATGTGATGTACGTACGAGGTGGGCTCTAACTTCAAGCTGCGAGAAACTCAAAGAGCTTTCGATTGTGTGTTTATGTATAATTTAGGATTCGTCCAGAGCCCGTTCCATCCTAATTTCTCCAGCATAAACGAGAAAGCGGCAAGTTTCTATGTCCTCTACTATCCATCGAGACCATACCTTAACGTGATCAAGCTGATCAGAGACTTGGGACCATCTGTGTTTTAGAACAGCTACATTTTCCAAGCTTTTCCTGTGTTTCTGGAGAATGTGCGGTGGGTGGACGTACTTTTATCTCCACAGCAAGTTAGACGAGTTCCAAGGGATCTACTCAATAACCATTACAACTGTACAGCAGATAGTATGAAGCTGAAGTTGCTTTTACCAGAACAAAGAAGTTCTCCAATTTCAAAAGCCTGTAATTATTTTCGGTTGATGTTGATGTTGATGTGCATATTAAATTCCTTGTGGATTTTGTCAGATACATTTGACTACTATATTGCCAGTGGGTGTAGTCAAACATGTATTGTACAATATATCCTCTCGGAGGACGCGTGTGGTGTTCACGATACTTTATTGTTCGATTCCGACTTCAACTCTTGATTGTAAAAGTGATTTTGAATTCGTAGTACCTCTTGAATTCCTGATAGCCGAGCTTTGACCGTAGAATATTCCGCAGCCTGCATGACCAGATAATGAAACCACGTCATATGTGTCCTTTTAAACGATCGGGATGCTCAAATTGACTTGGTCGAAACTCATTCCATGGGCTTCTCTAAAGGGCAAAGAGGAATGGCTTACTCTGCAATATCCTAAATTTCACATCAAGCTTAAAGGAAAAGGGCGACCGTGTAGAAAACGCGAACGATGGGAGGACCCATCAAACCGTACAACAGTGAGACAAAATAGGGATAAAGGGGCTAAGCCCCAATAGTGATGAAAAGGGCGACCACGAAGAAAACACGACGGATGGGAAGACCCCATCAAGCCGTCAAGACCCATCAAGACCAATAGTTACACGCATTATATATGTATCGGAGCCCCACTTTCTGCCTCACGAGCTTCGAATTAGCCTGAAGCACTAGAGGGAAAAGGAAATCCAACATAAAGAGAAACATATCTATGGACATTGCCACAGACCGGTTGGATCAGAACATACCAAAGGTTCAAATTGGATGTTGATAAACTTTTCCCGGCTTTCAAGCTTTTCCAACGCGGAAGACACATCTATTTCGACCCTGCAAACCGCACAGCACTAGACAAATCTTCTCTTGGGATAGGGTCGAGTTCCATATAGCTATAAATAGGGCTAAGCATCTTCGCGCTTAAAGCAGCCAAGTTCTTTATGGTAGGAGCAACTCGACATCATTCTTCTTTCATCATATGTTAGGACACGCCGTGGACACGTATCCTTCTCAAACACTTCTATTTGTTACGAACTCTCGTGCCAATTCTCGTACCCATAGCAAGACATGGGACTCGTGGTAATCATGCTTCAAATGCTCGTACCCTTAGTATCCTTAGTCCCATGGGCGGCACGTCCTTGAAGGCCTTGCGTGCTGGAAATCTTTCATTCGCAGCGCCGCAGGCTTCTCATAGGTGAACGAACGACTAGTCATAATCAGCTTTTTACCACAACCTTGAACCCAAGATGTGTGAGCAAGAGTGGAAAACGCGCCCGCGAAAAGAAACAACAAGGATGGGAAGACCCCAATGTGTGAGCAAGAGTCACCTTTCCAGCTGATCCTGATTGCTTGTTAGGGTTGCCAACATAACCTGTAAACCCCCAACTCGGAAATCAATATATTGGGAGAGCTTCAATATAGAGCTTTTCGAGCTTAGGTTGAGCGGCTCAAGTCAAATCTACTGAAGATACACACTCCACAAAGCGGCTGCTAGGAAGAGTTCTGTGTATGTTTTTAATAGCTGAGACTATTTACTTGATATACAAGCCGGGTTCCCTACTGATAGATTACAAAGTACAAGCTTTTCAGAAAGATAGCAGACTGAAGGAATTTTCTAACGGATACCCATGAAATGCAATCTGAGATCTGTTTTCTGTTTAATTCTGGTCTCCTCCATCTTCAACAATGTTTTGAAGACGATGACACAACTTCCCAATCTTTATACGTTCTTTTCGTTCCTGCTACTGCTTCTCTTAACTTACGGCTGAATGTACTTAACAAGCTAGCGAATGAATTTATGCAACTTTAATTCAGTTCGCCTCTGATAGTAATTGTCAATACCTCCTGCATTTTGTGGGCCTGTTCCAGGTGAGCTCGCCAGTCCTTGCCATCAGCTACCTGTTTCAACGCCAGAATCCAAATCCAAATCCAAATTTTATGACCGCGTAGCTCCTGAAATTCACGTGATATACACAGTCAACAAAGATGGTCTGTATTATCCTTATGTGGGAGCACATACCACTGAAACTCGAAGTTGTGGCGCCACACGCTCAAGTTCGAGTCTCCATTTTTGAGGATCTACCTTAGACCTTACCACAGCTGATCTGGAGTAAACACAAACGACGGTAAAGATGCAGGTCCATATTGTGTAACATTGATCATTGCATTTATCATACCCGCACACAGCCAAGAGTTAGCATCAGACAGAGTAAAGACGCATCAGAACATTACTATTCTAGTTGCCATAGCCGACCTTAAAACGCACGGGTCTGAAGACTTTCGGTCATCAAGATCCGGAGTTCTTTCATCCACACGAGCTACTTCAGCTTGCTCGAGATCTGGCGTCCAGAGCTGTTCAAAGAAAGATACAGTTAGTTGTACTTATCATATTCCGACATTCTTGTGACATCCATGTTGTTTGGAGTACATAGTCTTTTCCTTCAAACCTGACGTTTGATGAAGTCAGGATATCTTCTGCTAAACACATTATTAGACTAGGGTAATGTGGCTTTGCGGTCACCTCATCATTAATTCCCACTCCATCACCACCATCTTTAGGGGACTCCTCCGGGTAACTACACATACAGACCTTTCGCTATGTAAGAAAGATAATCTGTCAAAACTCATATTTATTGACTCCAAAACAACTCTCTGAAAACGGTTTAGTAGGGCATACGCGGGATAGGACCAATGTACTTTATCTGATTTTACCTGAACACTTTGCTGAATGTCGGAGTACTAAAACGACTGCAAACGTGCAGGAAGATGTGAACGACTGCAATATCCTACTTATGCTCATGTATTGGTGGTCGAAGCTGTATATGAACACCGCGAGAGAAAAGAGACGCATTCTGGTTTGTTTGCGGTTGCATTGAACTTTTGATCTCAAAGCAGTTCAGGCGAGGAAAATCCTTACTTATCACATGGATACTGAGGTGCTTGGAACTGGAACTTTTTAATCTCTAAAGCAAGACTCGTTAAGCCATCAAGTACACTGCATACAGCATCTCCATGTCCCTGTTCAATACAGGAAAGGAGCAAACGAGCAGTTACTTTGGGTGGAAATCAAAGATGTGTCATCTGATTACTCCAAAGTCACACCTATAGAACGATAAATGTCTCCTATCGGTGTATTTGTCCGTCATATCTCTCGAGGGCCACAGTCCAAAATCAATACAAGGGCCATGTCAAAGTGAGGAGATGGAGTTCAGGGTCCACGGGTGTCCAGATAAGACCACGTAACCTTATCATCAAAAGCATTTACAGTTGTCTTGGACGACAAAGTCCATGCACAGCAGATGTTTGCATAGAAGACCAAGAGACGTTGAATTCCTGCGCTTAAAGTAGCTCCATAAAATGTTGGAGTAACTTCGCTGGGGATTCTTTGGGCTTCAGAGGAGTATCAGCTTTTTAAGAGCAGTGCGTGTAATCTAGGGGAGAGGAGGCATGGATATTCAAAGCGAATAGGCACCTGTTTTAATTTAGCTGGAGGCCAACTGGGAGGAGCAAAACCGAGTTCCCTCAGCTCCATCGCTGCACCATTCTACAAAGACATCCATGACATCACGCGAAGCACGGCAGGTCGAAATTCATCGATGACGTTAGAAGAGCCTGCTAGTCCCCGACAAGACGGAAAAACCGGAGCAACTACTCGTCTTTAGTGCAAGACTTGTTCAGGAACTGCAAACAAGACTCGGCCAGGGTAGAAGTACGCACATATGTTGGTGCAGGTGGTATTAGGATCATCAGACTCGTTTGGAGTTTCAAACTTTTGACCTATTATTCTCAAGAGCCATGCCGCCTTACCTCGCACACACATTCAACCTCAAAAAATGATACTCGCATTTATCAAATACATAACGGCCAATCTTTGTTAAAGATGGGAAATGAGTGTTATTTATCAGTTGTACGCGAAGTGAATTTGTGATCAAACTTTGAAGTGGAGACCGACCGGAAACTCAACTGCATCATAGGAACGATAAAGTTTTTTATCAGTGTCAGGTTTCTCCCAATGGAACATTACTTACGATGTTGACGAAATACAGAAACTGCTCGTTGCGGTTATGAGCTGGCAGAGCAAAGTAGAGCCTGTGCAACCTTGGCCATGGTGGCTTCCTGACGAAAGAATAGAAAAGGTTAGCCTTATCATTTACAGATCATCTACATATCGTAAGAGGCTGAAGATAGGTCGTGACTTCCTCAAAAAAGTTTAAGCTAGTGGAGTACACAGATTCTTATAAACGGGCTATCCAACTCAACAGAAACAGGTAAGCTTGCTCCTGAACTTTCAACAAGGTTTTGATTTACATTCGTTGGAGGTCCTGCGCAGGAGGGTACAATTCTGAAGACCACTCACCTCAAGTAGCAGAAGTTGTGCTCGTAGTTGAGAAGTTTCAGCTTATCGATGATAAATTCCATCAAGACCGTTGCTCTTACTTCAGACTGCAAGACACTGTAAATTATTAACTGAAGTATATACAGATTTTGCCAGGAGTTGATCCTATGCAGGTCAATTTGGCAGCTGGTATACAGAGTTCAGAATAGAATTTTCCTGGATATTACCGAGTCTATTACCCTCTCAATACGTGCTGGCAATGAAATCGACATGTTCAAAGACAAAACCGTCTACAATCCCATCAGGTGTAAGTAACTGGAATGCCATAGGGGTTTGCAGTGAAATTCGGCAGTCCATGGGCATTTTCTTTTGCATGTACCTCCCAAGAATTTGTCAATCAAACAATCCATCACTGGAAACTTCTGCATCCAGGACCAGAGAGCTCAAACTATTTTCCTTTTGAACAGTCAAGTAGCTAAATCAACGCTCTTCATTCCGCAACTCTGAGACGAGGAGAATGATTAGAGGAGTCGACGAACTTAACCACGCTTTGAAATTGAAGTTCAGTGGTCAAATTCAGAAGTATTCGGGTAATTCTTCTCTTGGAACCAGCGCAGAATTTTGTAAAGAATCTTACGAAGTTGGAGGAAATTGCTTACATGGGACCGCCTATCTTACCGTCATGGTTACTTATTGTTTGCATTTTCTAGGAAGAAACGGCTCCAGCTCCCAGGTGTTCGTCGATGGTCCATTCCATCATCTGAAATATGGAAAAGCTGAAGTCGAAAGCAGAGAACGAGCATCGTCATGCGCGTCAAGGTCTCAGGCATATTATAGCTAATCTACTTGGATGCAGCAGAATCTGGTTCTTATTCAAGTAATGGTCTGAGAGTCGTTCAGTAAGACCTTAGAGGAGATAATGGACGAGTGAAAGGCAATTTGCTGATACGGTTGGTTCCGTGCCAACTCTTTTCCGCTGGTTCTCCCGGTAATATCAAGTCGATCGATATAAAATTGTGCAAAGTTAGATAGATGCAAGTGTTGGTTTTCCGATGCGCAGTTTCATGCGATCGTCAAACTTACTCTCCCCAACAGATGAACTGGGGGGATCTCAAGTGTAACTACAGTTACACTTATATTGACCTGATTAGTAGTCAAGCTTCAAAGCAGAGTCTCCGGTCTCTCCGGCGTTAGGAGCAAAAGTAAGTGAGATCCGCAATCTGTTGTGGAATTCTGAGTAAGTCACTTTCAAAACGATGCGTGCTTCGCCGACACACACAATGCTGAAATAGAAAGCTGTTGCTCGAAGTAGCACAAAGGTTGGGGAATTCTTAAATGGACGTATTTTGTCGATACTGCCCAAAGGATTGCAGATGTGCCAACAGCGATGCGATCTTGTGTGCAGTAGCTGTGCACGACGGTACATTTAGATGTACATTTACAAGATGGTGTGCTCGAGTGCTATGGTCAAGCCCATAGCGTCAGCACGTCTTCCGTTCCAAAGAGGCCCCGATCGTGCCAACTTCTTTCTTGAAATTCTGCTTACAGATTTTCCGAGAAAGTCGCTCTTAACAAGAGCTTTCAGTTGGAACTTCAACAGCTCGTGTTATAATTGTGCACTCCCTTGACCAATACAGAGGATAATCCTCTGACCCAATCCTCTGACCAATATTCTCGCCATCGCACGAATCCATTTCCACAGATTTCCCGCAGTGTCTTCCTTTATCCGGGTGGAAGTTACTACACAAAAATGACCAAGCTCTTCATTATCTTCAATGTCAATTACAAACTCTGCTTCAATTCTTTCTGTTCATTCTTCTTGTTGTTGTGATGGGTAAGTTTCTACCTGATCAGGTAGGAGCCTCACATCTCCCATCATTGCATGCATCTTCGGATCTTTTCCTCCCCCGAGGTCTTTGAGGTCACATGAAGGGCGAGTTTCAAGAAATTCCCGTAGCCACAACCTTTTTGATGCTCACTTCAGTTACTACATTTGCATCTCAACCGATTGGCCATTCTGGAACGATCTTCCAGAAAGGTCTCCGATCCACATCGTCTGAAGACAAATAGGAATGTGTGAAGCGGTGAAATGAGAGCTGTGGTCAATTTCAAGAAGAGTAACCGACCTGTCCATCCTCTAAATGTATAACATATGCAGATGTTGCTCGAGCGGTGAAACGAGCTCCGTGAAATCTGCAAAGCGTCGTGAAATAGCACTATAATCAAAAAATTCCATTGAGAAGAAGAAACAGAGATTGCCTCCAGGGGTGAGATGAGCACTTCTAGTGGTGGTATCCGGGTCAGATCCTGCTCATCCTGATGTAGATATTCGATCAAATAGAAGCGGAAATGAATTGTTTCCTTGTAGTGGTGACGCTCGGGTGAGTTTTCCAAATTGCTCTGAGATCGAGATATTCGACCACATAGGAGGGAAACGCATGAGTTACATTTCACCTGCAAAAGTACAGGGTGAAATATGAGAGTGTGTGAGGAACAAAAGAAGAAAAGGGCGACCGCGTAGAAAACACGAAGGATGGGAAGACCCCCATCGAGCCGTACAAGGGTGAGGAACCGAGAGACTAGAACGTCCGTTAACGTTAACGTGAAGCAGATTGCGGTGAATAGTTGAGGTGATTTACACTCCTGCGAACTGAAAAACAACGCAAGTCACGGCAGTTCAATTAACCTCAACTCCGGGAAATTCCTGAAGGTTTCACTTCTCACAATTACATCAACCTCACGTAACGAGGTGAAATGGTAACTATATTCCAGATTGTTCGTTCAGCTCTACTGTGGGGCCGAAAACTGCGTGCTCACCGACTCCACATAACTGGGCCACATCTTGAAATGTCGTTTTCGCCAAAGAGACAAAGCGGTGAGCATTTGGGAGTCCACCAAGATTGTGGCCCATGGTATATCCATCAGATTCAACCTCACCGCATTCCTATTGATCCGATGGACAATACTTCGGACTGGACCTGATGTACATGTAATGCTCGGGAGTTGCGTGAGGATAAGGATGTTCGTCTAAAGGAGAGCTGAGCTTGGATCAATTTTGCATAGAAGTACTTTCGAGGTATATAACATACACCGACGCCTCAAACTACAATATCCTTATCTGAAAAGTCTTGGCAAGTAGGGTGAAGTACGAAAACATACGCTAAACTATTATTAAATTTTAGGAAATGGTGGATCGTTTTTGCTTACGATGGGCATAACATAGTGCCAACGGCGAGGAACGACTGATGGCACAGCTGTGATCCTTAATATATTCATCTCACAAAGAGGGAAGATTAGATCATGCTCTTGGAGTTGTTTGGTGCTGTGTCCTTCTTGCAGTGATGATATGTATTGCATGGTACTTTCCTTAACGGATTTTGGGTCACGTGAACCACAAATGAGCGTTAACTTACTTGAGTTGGACCAGATTTAGAAGATGGGGTGGGTTCGGTGCATCGAATGTAGACCATAACCAGACCATAACTGCACTTGGTTAATTTAACTCACCCGGATAGATAGATCGACAGATAGACAGATAAATTATTGAATAGGGAAGAACTACGACGTAAATAGTTAGGATAAAGTCGTCTTAGGATAAAATTTAAGAGGTAAGAAGGACTGCAGTAATATAAATTAATACCGTTACAATAAAAATAAGGTTTCCATATTTAAAGTATTATACTTCTGTTGTAAATTTCTATATGTTGTTAAATTATTTAAAGCGATTTATTTGAAAAATATTATTCTGAAAACTCTCTTTTAATGTGATTTGGGTGATTCACAACCACTTCTTTTACAGAATAATAAATTTATCTTATCTAAAATAGACTATGTCTAAAAAATATGTCCATTAAGTTATTTGTAGACACCTGAAAATTGTATCTAATTCTGTGTGCATTGTTTATATAACTCCACAAAAGATCAATATTACATAATAGACTCTCCATATGTTAAGAAAACAAGAAAAAGAGCTTATGTGTGTCGTTAATTTAATCCTGCTATTTCGTGTAAGGTTGACTACACTCACTGGGCCACAAAACAGTGTGTACGTAAATAATTGCCATTCACTTTGCCTATTTTCCATGAAGCTGGACGGTCGATTTGAGTCATTTGGTTAGAGAACTCGACCAAGGGAGAAGTCATGTTCCAAAATATGGGAGGTGCTCTTAATGACAACTGTCAAATAAAAGAGTTAACAGAGAAGTGCCACCATGATGGTGACAGGTGACATCTGGGTTCTAGCTCTTGCCAAACGAAACAACTGGACGCAAAAGTTACACATTCATGTGTTTGGCATCCCTCTTAGTTCCTAAAAGTAGTGCTTCTCTCTGACCCAATATAAGAGTTAGTGAGCATCCATAGATTTGATGAGAATTCCCCTTCTAGTTCTTACTCTGCTATCAACGAGGCTGAGTTAGAGTAGGCAGTCCTTCTCAAAGTGATAGAACAGAACTTTCTAACAGATTTATTGCAATGCATCTTTTGGAGTCATATCACATTTAAAGTAAGACATAGGGAGTACCGCTGTACTACAATCAAACATAGGACATATCGTACTCATCTCATAGTTTCGTCCTGATTTGCGTCTTACTGCTAATTTCAGCCGTTTTGTGTAATGTGGTACTGTGCTCCGTTCATTTCTTGACGTGATGACAATCCCGAGAGCAAGTGCCTTGGCTTTCGGGACATATTACGGGGTGTAATTTTTAGTGCACATTTGGGAGACCACATGCAACCGAGTCCACTCTATGTCCAAGTCGACAAGACGTAAAGGTCTTTCTAAAATAGATGAGATTGTAAAAAATCCATATAGGGGATCCCTTTTGTGCATCGTTGTGTATTTTATAGAAATTCGAGTTTATCTGCTAGCAAACAATGATCTACTATGAATAACAGTAAAGCTACTCTTAGGTCTTGCATAATTTTGTGTTATACACCAATTGAGCAATTGCTTGATAGATCAACTCCGCGTAATTACAAGAAACAAAAAGTAAATTGTGCGAAAGGTAGAAGTATATACTCTACAATACAAATGTTATTGGAATTATCGGGGCTTAGCCCCATCTTACCTCTCTTATGTCTTGTCCTTGTACGGCTTGAGGGGGTCTTTTTATCCTTCTTGTTATCCTACGCGGTCGCTTTTCACAATACACGAAGAGAAATCAATATTTGACTGGATGAGAAAATGATGTAAAACAATTCTTTTGTAAAACAATTCTAAAACAGTTCAGTTCTGGCGAAACTGAAAACTGAAAATCGGTTCACTCCGAACTAAGCGAATTGCTTAGACACTACAATATCGAGTAGAACCTTTGTTTTGAAGAACATTGTAACATTGAGAAATGCTACTATCCCCCTCAAAGTTCTCTAAATTCGACAGTCCATGATAATCATGAAATGTAGCTGTATTGTAGTAGTCACATCCAGTAATCGATTTGGCATCATGTACATTTTCGTTGCAACGAGGAGATTCCTTATAAGTCTAGTCACAAGAAGAGCGTTACAATGGTTTGGATGTCAAGATGACATTACTAAATATATTCTCGGGTTTATTTAAGAGAAATTTGGGGAGACCTCATTATCGATGGTAAAAATGTGTTTCACGGTTATGCTGAAAAGGAATTTTATTATGTATCATAATCCACAAATGGGGTACGTCTTAGTGACTTAGAATGGTGAACAAAACTATGATTTTGAGGGTTTTTTCTTATTGACTTCTTTGTTGTCATGAAGGAAGCAACGTTCAATTAGAATGGGTGGGTAAAATGATGTCAAAGTCGATGTTTTTCTAAGTAAACAAAGTGGATAAAACACTTGGCATTTTCACGCGAGGAGATTTACGTTGAGGGCAAGATTCCGGTTAGACATTAGAGGGGTTTAATTAGCCTGCTATGGAAGTTATAGTGACTCAATGGATCATATAAAATAATGAAACTAGACGTGATTTTGTAAAAATTACCCAATGTTAGAGGATAATCTCTAGAATTTCAAAATACTTTTATATGTTATAAAAATAAGCTAAAATAATTAATATTTCAAATTATATCTCTATAATTGATTCTTTCTATCAATCCGAATTTTTGTGAATTAATTTATAACCTCTTATTTAAAAAATAATAATTTATTATAAGTATCCGGATGATTTTAATGGGCAGTGACCTCACTCCCGTATTTATTCCATAAAAAACCAGATTTGAAATTCCCTTTTATTCCCGACCAAATGGTTGAGGAAGATGTTATATGACTTTAACGAAATGAAGGCGACCGTGTAGGAAAAACGAAGGATGGGAAGACCCCATCAAGCCGTACAAGGGAGAGACAACAAAGGTAACATGGGGCTAAGCCCCAATAGAGTCTATATGAAAAATCTGCACTACCACACCTAACATATTCGAGCTATGCAAGTCGTACGATCTACACACAACTGGAGCATCCAAAGAAACATCACTTAATATGATTGCTCTCTTATGGATTGCACCAGCCATTGCCCTTTGTAGAGCAATGGACACACGCTTTCTAAAATATGCTACAAAGTATGAGAGTGAGAGTGGTACCTCCTTACGCCTAACATGATAAGCTCTTGCGCACTTCTTGACAAATGTGTCAAATGTTGTGTCCATTGCTCCATATAACTCCAAGGCTAGAGGAACAAAGAGGTGACCCTGCTGCATGCCCCTATACTTGGAGACCTTGTGACATGCTATTGCACTCACCGCCCATCCAAGGAGATAGGTAATCACTCCCTCCAAAACTGTATCCCTGCGTAGGGTCCGTAACCATGACATCCCCTACTGTCACCTGATGATCTCGGACCAAGTATAAGTTTGCCCTGACATGTGTTGTCTACAAAGCATACAAACGCTCACTCCAAGCCAAGTATCCACTCTCTCGTGCCATAGCAAACACTATGTCCCTAATGGCATCATGGGTAGCTATCCTCTATCCTCCAAAAGGACACCATGTCATGTGGACTGCTGTTGCATCTAGTGTAGAACCACACTCACAAGTGAATAATGAAGATGCAGATGGGTGGACCAAACCTAGGCAAAACCTCATCGTTGTAGAGAAAGTAGCTATTGTGAGTCGGAATGCCCTAATGCACCATCAAGCTAGGATCCAAGAGCTTGCACTCTTGTCGGAGCAAGAGCAAAGACATGCTCTAGTAGCCTGAGGAATGGCCAAGTTTACTAAGAGAAACCTCTAGTCCAATCTGACAATAGTGAAGCAAAAGGTGGAAAATCCTCTCGTGCCCGTGGGGATAGACTATCTCTCATCTGCCGCAATAATACATGGAGAGAAAAGGATCCTCCCTCCACCTCTATCACATAAGTTTCCAAAACCGGCCTATCAGCAACTACAAAATGAGAAGAAAGTAGGGGTGTTGGGAGAGCACAACCACCCAAAAAAACTATAGGTGCCGTCTCCTCCATAGATAGCAAGCAAGCCAAACCCACCACATGAGATTGGCAGAGCCGTTTGTCTACGTGCCAAATCCCCTATTACACACTCAAATGTCCTTGGTCCAATAATATCACCAAAGACTCCCATAATCCTCCTATCAAATGCTCTCATACGTGATAGGAAGGACAGTGAGGGAGGAATTGTACGGATGAGGTAGGATGGTCAACGAGCAATACTGGAGGAGAGTATACCAAATGCCACATGCGGATCTCCTAGTAATGGAAGGTCATCCACATGGAAAACATCCTCTGCAAAGGTAACGTCTAAGAAGCATATGACAAAATCCTCCGATCCTACTAGCACTCCAAGAACATGAAGTCCATCTGTGGATTTGATACACCCCTCTAGAAGCTCAAGGTGGGGAGGGATACCTAAAGGGGACCATGCACTACACTTTGATACCGTGACTCTCAAGCCTACTAGATGTAGCTCGGTAGTCAAGTAGTCAAAGGCCTGCCTAATCTGATCTACAGGGCCTACCATGTGTGTATCATTTACCAAGGAGGAAAATTCACAACCTTGCGTGGCCAAAGTAGTAGATAGGAGAGCTCTAAAGTGAGCCATGGCAAATAAGGGCCACCCAAAGGATCTCCTTGACGTGTACCAACTGCTGACTCCAAGACGGTAACTCCCTCATGTGAACCACCGTGGTGGTAGTAAAGGGAAGCAGGAGAGCTATAAAAAGACTGCACAGAAGGAATGTGATTTGCCAAGGATTCACCAATCTCCCTAAACTCTCTAAGGATGGATACTCGTGAGACACTATTAAACGCGTTCTCAACATCCACGGGTAGTACTATCCAAACCGGATGGATATCTAGGAGTGCTATAATGCCTAAAGATATAACTGAATTCAGACTCATAGCAATGTCCTATGTTTAAATCCATGTAACTTTTCGATTCTCTTAACGATAAGACCGGTTGAACGTAATTACCTCAAAGATGGTGGCCAAGTAGGAAAACCAGAAAGTAGAGTCGGGGAGAAAGGCTCCCACCACAAAAGGAGACGGCAAGAGGACTCCTTCGAGTCCTTTTCAAGCATTAAGACTCAGTGCAATTTAATACTTATGCCGCTTACTTTGCTTTACGAACCAAGTCAGAGCAAGACCAGCAGTTCCATTGTAACGTGCTTATGATTCGGACTTCCTGCCGTCACGTGGCTAGTGATTGACTACGCAAGAGACCGCCTGTACTGCCTGGACTGGAGAAAAAGAGACGCGTGGCAATGGCCGCTACATGCACACAGTATTAGTCCTGTAGGTGACGTATTTGCCTTCGTTCAAAAGTAAGGCCTCGCCTCGTCGAACTCTTCAACGTACCAACACTCGCTCGATTCTCCTCTCCTTTGCTTCCCCCCACCCACTGTTTTTCGTCGTCGAGAATCTACATTTCCCGTGCCCGCGGGCCCGCTTTCCGTCGCTTTACCCCTTTCTTTTACTTCTATTCAACCTTCTGTTGATGTTACTCAGTCCCCAACCTTCCCCTCCTCGCGGTTCTGTTGCGATTTTCTTCTAATTGGAGTTACAGGGCTTTAATTGGAAGCCAGCCAGCTTTGGTAATTGCCCATCAAATGGTTTCGCGCTTTTCTTGGTGTGTTAGTGATTGTGTGTGGTGTTGAGGTAGAGTTTGATGGAGAGATTCCTCTGATTCTGGACAGACGTGGAGGTGTTTCTGGTGGTGAAGCTGTTGTGGTGGTGTGGTCAGAGTGACTCTGCTCGCTTACTTGTGGAGTTGTTTGGTTCGCAATTTTTTTCTTTTCATGATGCTAGCTTGTCCACAGGTGAGTCTTTGCCGGATGCGTCTGAAATTAGCGGTGGTCGTGTATACTGTACTGAGTTTACCTCTATTGTTTAAGCTGGATGCCTGTAACGTAGCTGAATTAGTGGTTTGATTCCGGAGTTTGATTCCCAGGATCCTGATCCACATTATCTCTATATTATATTATATTATAATTCCGTGTTCGTCGTTATGTACCGTTTCATTGTAATTTTTTCTCCTCCGCGACTTTCAATATTTCTACGATGTGGTCAATTTCTCACCAAGCGGTGCAGAATATGTTGTAAAATTCCACAATTGTTTAGTTTTCCGCACGTAGGCACCATAGGTTCAATTCTGTTCAGTTGCTGTTACTGTACAGTGGCACTAGCGGCTGCAGTACCCCTTACGCTTCTCACACTTGCCTTACAATTGCCTACCAACTTGACGTTACTTCTCTTTTCCAAGCTGTAACGATTTTGACCTTTGAATGTATTCGCGGACTTTGTTTTCGGTTCCCCATTAGCTGAGTGGAGAGTGTCGGAGAGGGGCCCTTGGAGCTGTTCACTTTGTTAATCCTATATCTCGTTCGCTTAGCATTGGTTGGGGGGCCACCAGGTCCTGTTTCTTTTGATTTGGCACTTACAATGGACAAGTCTATTGCGGAAGTTTAAGTCATCGCGTACTCGGTTTCTATGCGAGGTGTACATGAAACCGCTGGGCGAGTGTTCGGAAAAAAATAGTGTCTATCGTCATATTTGTTAATTCTGTTCGACGGGCCTGTGGTTTGTGAGGTGTTGCTTTATATTCCGCTCCAGCCGAAGTTGGAGGGTCAACAGGAACTGGTGATGAAATTGATGAGCTTAAACTTCTATGTATGCACGAATTGCGCTGAATTGAAGATTTTTTGTTCCCCCGTCCTTGTACTACTATAGGGACGCTTACATCAAACCATAGACATTGTTGTTTTTAAGTCGTCTGGTTGGTGGCCGATCAGCGCTTACAGTTGTTCATTCTCAATTCCGCATCTTGTGTGGAATTTGTTATCTTTTCTGCGTTGTATCCGAAGCGGCCTGTCTTGTCAATTCAGCAGTTCTGTTCTTGCATGCTGCGCAGAAGTGTCTGCCTAGGTAACTTATTATTCTCAATGGTGTTTGCTCGATGCATATTCTTCTGCTTGTTAATCACATCGCAACTACTGACGGCGGGCCTTGTTTCTGCCTTGACAACAACCGAGCGTTTATTGGAGGAGGATTCTCTCCTGTAGTTTTTAAGAGAAGTTTTAGAACGACAGAGCTCAATTCCAACCCGCAATAGCTTTTCCTAGACGGAATTGATGACACGCGGTACTGCCGCGCATTCATGGGAATTGCGACTATGAACATGCGGGAAGCGATCGCTGGCCACCGATGGCAAGTTGTAGTTGAGGAATCCGGAGTGAGGAAAGAAATTCAGGGTAGCATCGCGCATACATGTTTTCTTAGCTCAATTTGCTCAATTCAGAGGTCTTTCTGTGCACTTCTTCAAGTGTTTGGTAGATGGTATGCAACTGCAGTAGCGGAGACGGAAACTCCGTTGTTATTACAGAGTGGTGCGCTTTAATCAGATATGATCGAGCTGAGGAGGCGCTTAGATTTTTTTTAGCTCTAGTGCCCGAATTGGCGGTTTACGCAGGCCGTGAACGTTTTCTGTTATGAGGAATATTTGAATCAGTAAAACTTGTCAGTAACCCTTACGAGTGGAACACGAATTATGGGCAGAGCGGTTTCAGCTAGTTCTCCTTTCTCCTGGCGATGGATTTCCGTGTCTCATATTACTCTCAAATATCTATTCTCATATCTGCGAGGAGGAATGTAATTGCGTAGTATCGATGAATGTGTGTCTTTTGTGCTTCACTGAAGAGTAGTCTTGGGTCATGTGTAACACGCTCACATGTTGACAATGACATGTAACTGCCTATGTTTCAGGCGAAGTGAGATTTGAGTAGATTAGTTTTATCTGTTAGGAGTCTAGTTGGCCACTGACGATCAGGATTGCTTTGTACAGATTGTAACCGCCTTGCATCGAAGATTTGGTAGGTCGAGAGGAGAAACTGGTGCGTGAAATGGATAATCTGGCGGTGAGGGATGGTTTTGCACGTGATCGTGGGGAATTGTCGCAGTTCTTTTGGGCTTCGGAGGGGGAAGAAATGGAGTTTACCCCTCGAGATATTCAACAGAAATGGAAAAGACTTGTACAGGGCCGGAGTGGAAGCAGTGCTGATGGACAGGATGGTATGGAAGAGGACCAGGATTCAAACTGGCCAGATCTACCCATGGAATTGCTAATGCGCATCATGGGTCTGGTGGATCAACGCACTACCATGGTTGTCAGCGGAGTATGTTCAGCCTGGCGTGAAGCTCTGAATCTGGGCATCGTTGAACTCTCATTTTCTTGGTAAGTGATGAAACAGAAAACTTCGCATCACCACCAGTTAGAGATACATGCGAAAGGCTTATTTACGCTTGGAAACTCACCTGAATTCCCGGATTAGAGTAGAGAAATGCCCTTCATATTTGCAACTACTGAGCTCGGACGAGCTATGAGTTTGCCTTTGTCGCATCACGGCTAGATTTTATTGGAGGAATGCTCTAGTCAAGCGAAGTTTTAAGTCCTCTGGGAAAGTGGTTAAAGGGGGAATAATACTAACCTATAGCAAGGTCAAGTAATCTTGAACTGTTGAATGTCTTGCAAGTTCTAGTTTCAGGTTTCCTGAAATGAATTATGTTGTATGCTCATCTTCAAGGTAGTGGCAGGGAGATTGCCACTATGTAACTGACATGTATCACGTTTTGTTTGCAGGTGTGGTCGGAATAGTAACAACCTGGTCCAGTCATTGGCTCGTAAATTTTCGAGAGTTCAGATCTGCAACTTAGGTCGGTGCCCTAATCTCACTGACATGGCAATTGAGGCTATAGGAAAGAGTATGCACGACCTAAGAGTGCTCGATCTGACTAACCAGTCTTGGCTTACGGACCAGTCTTTGGTAGCGCTGGCAGTCGGATGTACTCGACTGGAGAAGCTAAACCTCAGTGCTTGCGTGGGAATGACTGAGACTGGCATCATTTCATTGGCTGGACGGTGTTCTGCTTTGAATCAACTAAACCTGTGCGGGTGTCGTGAAGCTGGGTCCGACAATGCATTGATGGTAAACTATAGAATCCTTGCATAATACTTTCAGGGTGATAAACTCGTCCGCGATGTTGTACATGTGAAGTATTTAGGATCTTTTTATCATTGATCTAGGAAATCCTTTGAGCCTATGTTGACAAATTGGGGACAAGTTCTATTGTTCTTGAGAGGCTCGAGGCTAAGATGCACTTTCAACTAGCCTTCTCAGTGAGGAATGCGAAACAGTCATCTGCTTGGAAGTTTGGACATACCGGTGCAAAGCACAGAGTTGTGAAGAATTAGTGCAGTATTGGAATATTGTTATATTAATTCTTTCTTGAGTTCGTTCAAGACCGTGTCCATCCCTTCTATCCATGACCGTGTTGACTTTCAAGTTCGAAGATGACTGTACTTATACACTGGTCTACCTGTTTCTAACTTTGCAAACTGAATAACAGGCGTTAGGGGCCGGTTGCAGTGGACTACAGTATCTGAATGTTGGTTGGTGTGATCGGATAACGGACAGAGGATTCACCGCAGTTGCACTCGGTTGCCCCGATCTACGAGTTGTGGACTTGTGTGGTTGCCATTTTATTACAGGTTCTCATAAGTTTCTCATATACTCACCCATAAACGCAGATTTCTGGGAGCACTTTCAGATTGTTCGTTGCACCTGCGAATCAGCGGTTTGCTTATGTCGATATGCGTTGAGTATGTTGCATCTTGTAGGATGATAAAGTATTTTCGGGCTTTTGTGACTTACACGTGAAATGTTGATGTTACAGAGTATTTGTATGCAGAAAGAAACCACACAATTATTTGAGAGTAGACTCACAAGTTAATCGGAGCAGGAGCAGTTGTAATCATGCCATGGACTCGACATATTGTGGTGAATACTATTTCTCATGTTGATCTACTGTTTGTCGTGGACAGATCGGAGTGTGATGGTTTTGGCCGATCACTGCGCTCGTCTGCGAGTTCTCAACCTGTACGGATGTTACAACATCACAGACCTTGCTATGTATTCTTTGGCAGAAAAAGGGAACATCCGGCGAGCTCGGGCTGGGCAAGGAACTTTGGATCATCTAAGCAGTAGTGGCATTACCGGACAGCTTACTCGTCTTGCCGTGGCTCCCGACAGCAGTACAGGAAGCTGCTGTGGGAGCAGTAACAGCAGTTGCAGCAGCAGCAGCCATGACAGTGTGAACAATCAGCAGACAAGCAACAGAAAATATCTGGAGTCTCGAGGGAACGATCCAGCAGAATATGGGCTAATGTCTCTCAACCTGAGCGGATGCATGGCTCTTTCTGCAGCGGCGGTGCAGGCAGTGTGCAACGCGTATCCAGCCTTGCACACTTGTCCTGACAGGTGTTCTTTGAATATCAGCGGATGTCTCAACCTCACTTCCGTTCACTGTAGGTGTGCCATTGAAGCGAGTAGGGAGAGGGTGGGCCGCAGTCGCTACAGAAATTCAGTTCGTGCTTAATGATGAAACCTTTCTCGCTTGGAATCCTCGCTGCCTCTGTATTTCAAGTCGGTCCTCGTCAACGCCATCGTATCTCAACACTTACATAGATTGTCTTAATCGTACTTCCTGCCAAAGCACTTTCCCACGGCGTGTTTAGGACAGGTCTTACCTCCAACAAAAGAGGGTACAAAGAAGGCTTCGTTTAAACACTTTCTGTAAATTTTTGTCAAGGGTGTTAATTCGGATTAGACTTTTTAGGTTGGGATTTGGCACAGTTTTTAGCGACTGCAAACACTAAATGTAGGGTCCGCAGTCCACTATTTGTATAGCGGGGAATGATATGGGCAAATCTGAAGTGTTCTACATCGTCGGGGATGAAAACTTCCACCTCATACGATGATCATATTGATCAAGGACAGTACGCGATATGCCCATCTCCCATATTCCATCTGGCGCTCTTGACGTTCCCTCTGTAGTAAAGATCTAAACGGCCTACAGTGTTCATTCTCCTCAGAAACACTACTAATGGTGAACAGAGTTTCCGGTTGTTGGGCTTCATCTCCGGAGCTGCCAAATTTTAGTGTTCATAAATTTAGGAAACTCACACTGGTGGTATATCCTGTCTAAGGTGAATACGTTCTATAACGGTGCTCTGGACTAAACGTAGCTAACAAGTTGCAAAGTTAAGTTCTCTCTCTTGCACTGTTTACATTTATAACAGATTTCATCGACCCTGTATCTGTAATTAATTGTCATTTGTGAGCGAATGTCTAAAGTAAGATACATGCTTGCTGCGTCAGTAGTGTCCCTTATGAAGATGGGATTGTCTACGTTTATTACCGTAAGACAGTAGTTGTTTGATCCGGATAGTAGCGATTGGTTTCATGCCGTGCTTCCTATTTTGTCATGACATTGCGTTGCCGTGATGGGGTCCAGCTTCCTCCTGAAAATGTAGCGGGAGTCATGGATGCTTGTAATTTGTACTAGAAATCCTGGATGTAACGCAGAATCCGGGTCTTGTTGGGAAAAAGCGTGTCATGCCTTGTATGTTACCCTCTCTTTGTCTTTAGGCCACAGCTGCGACCTCAGAAATGTAAAGACGAAAACTCTCCTGCAGATTGGCCATCGGAATTAGACGAGAACTCTCGTTAAGATTTTCCGTCGAATATGCCCTGCAGCAGAAACGCCCTGTACGCACCTCTGGCTTGACTCATGCCCGAGCATCACCTCGCTCCTCTCGCATCTGACATCATACCTTGACCTTCAAAGATGGGTTACCCGACCTATTCGGATTTTGACTATATACAAAATACATAGCTCCCATGAGTACACACAGGAGGATTCGAAATATACTCGACTGAATGAGTATTCTGAAACACTATGCTGTAATGCGGCGACTCCGAGACCATGGGATTTCTGAAGTCAGAGTGAGGTTTCTCGTAGAAGACTCATTAACTCAAAATAAAGCGCGACTTGCAGATTGTCGGTGACAAATTGTCAGACCATCGACATGCTCATTAGAGCCGATGATAAGACGTGTATAACGGTTGCTTTAGACAAACATCATTTTAAGGATTGTCCGGAAATCTTCGAGCTGAATAAAGTGCTTTTCTACCTGCCTATATATGTAGAAATGCGATAAATGTACAGTGCTGTCTGCAGTGGAAAACAAAAACGAAGCAAAAAGGAGAAACCATTCGGGAGACAGAAAACTTATCAAGTCGTTCAACGAACCAAGGGGGCTAAACCTTACAAGCATAAGAACGAAATATCTCGTATCATCAAACCGAGAGGTTTGTCTTTCTCTCTTAGTTATAGTGTCCTCATCTTCATATATCACAGTAATACTTGGATAAGCAATATTTTTGGGTGATTGATACCGTCCATAGCCCTATGGACGGTATCAACTAGTGTTTCATAGAAGGATATGTTACATATTTGTTAATCGAAATGAACAAGTTAACAGAAGGACGAAAAAGTGATGCTTTATTTGGTTGTAGAGTGATAACTTGTAATTTCTAGTAAAGAAATGTATCAAACTTAGTGCGTTTAGTTCCATATAACTTTGTGGTTCAGAAGAACAAAGAATGGACTTTGTTATATGTTCTTTTACTTAAAGATGTCATTTACCATTGCAGCTTGACCTGCTCTAACCTTCATAACCGAAACATTTACGATTATGATTCGATTGTCCTAAACCTTAACCTTTCTGGTTTGCAAACATTCCCTCCATATTTATTATCCACTCTCTTGTATCATCCCGAAAACCACACACTAATGATATTACGTGTAGTTATTCTCTATCCTTCAAAGAGCAACTAGTCATATGGACTCATTACAAGTAGTGTAGTGTTATACTTGCAAGTTAGTAATGAAAATGTAGATAGGAAGACCACACCTAAGTATAATTTTAATTTCATGAAATGAATTGCTAATGTGAATTAAAATACTCTAAGACATGGTTGAACGAGGACACAAGTGCTTGGATTTTCATCATTGGGGAGAAAGGACTTGGTGTATGTAGCAATACCTTAATCTTGAATGTATGGTTAAGTTCGTATCCAAATGCTTGCTCTTATATTGTACTCTAAGAACATGAAAAATGGGCGGATGAACCAGAAGAGAATATAGAACCTACTAAAAACTCTTTATCTATCAAAGAAAATTGATTAATCTTCATAGAAGACATAATGATAAAAGACAGAGGATCATCTCGCTCCTTGGAAAATCTATCTCTCATTTGCAGCAATAGAAGCACTTTCTCTATGAGAGATAAAGTATCAAGCATGCAAAATAGAGTTTGATCGGTAAGTGATCAAAGTCATGCTTAATTCAGTTTAGAATACCTACAATATGAGTGTTGTTTGCAAAAACAAGAAATCCTCTAAATTGAGCCATGGAAAAAAAATTCTTGATGAATCTTAATTGATTATCTATATTCTATGCAAAACCAATAATTCATTCATTGAAAAATCTGTGCTTGTATCAACAACAATAACTCCCTCATATCCAAGTACTTGGGCTCGTAGAAAAAATATATTACATAAAGTAGTGCTTATCCATTTTCAAATGATAAGTATTATAATCATATAATATAATATATTATAATATATCTAGTTATATGATTGATTAGTTCAAGCATATAGATTATGCCCAACCTATCCATTTGGTCTAGGGTTTATCAACCCATCCATTTGGTCACAAGGAGTCCAAGTACAGTAAGTAACCTTCTAATGTGCAATTCAGTTTTTCTTTATCTATCTTATGGTTCTTGGTAAGAGCATCAAGTTAATTTCTAACTTTTGCTTTGATGTACTGGTAGTGATAGAAGGACTTAAGTTTTATCTCAAAAGAAGGTAAGCTTATTCTGTATATTACTTAAGCTATTGTAAATATACTATTTCACATGGATGTCTTCATAGAAGTTCAAATCAAAATCAAATTAGGATAAAAATTTAAACCAATCTACCTTAAAGAATACGGGAATTTCGGTCTTCCTATAACATCTTAATCAATGAATCCATATACGCAAAGCAAGAGTACTTAGTACTCATTCCATTGCATTTACATAAAGTGAATTTGGAGTATTAAATCAGAAGATACAATATTTGTAAAATGTATTCAAACTGTAGATTTTCTTGGGGTACTACTACACACAATTAGAACTATATGTACATTTTAATAAATTTAAGTTTAGGATTGAAACTGCTCACAACAATGAATACAAAAAACCTGAATAGTTGTTTCTCATACTTATACAACCATAAATCACAAGTAAATAGAAGAGTCCAATATATTATTGTGATTAGCTTGTGAGTACTTTTCAATTTCTGTGGTTGAATTCTCCACACACAAATAGTGAAAAAAGCTACCGCGTAGGAAAAACGAAGGATGGGAAGACCCCATCAAGCTGTACAAGGGAGAGACAAAAAATGTAACATGGGGCTAAGCTCCAATAGAGTCTATATGAGAAAACTGCCCTACTGCACCTAAGATATCTGAGCTATGCAAGTCATACGGTCTACACACAACTGGAGCATCCAAAGAAACATCACCTAATGTGATTGCTCTCTTATGGATTGCACCAGCCACTGCCCTTTGTAGAGCAATGGACACACGCTGTCTAAAATATGCTACAAAGTATGAGAGTGAGAGTGGTACCCTTGATGCCTAACATGATAAGCTCTCGCGCACTCCATGACAAATGTGTCAAATGCCGTGTCCATCGCTCCATATAACTCCAAGGTTAGAGGAACAAAGAGGTGACCTCGCTGCAAGCCCCTATACTTGGAGACCTTGCGACCTGCTGCTGCACTCGCCGCACATCCAAGGGGATGGGTAATCACTCCTTTTGAAACTGTATCCCGCGTAGGGTCCGTAACCACGACATCCGCTACCGTCACCTGATCATCTCGGACCAAGTATAAGTCTGCCTTGACACATGTTGTTTGCAAGGCATATGAATGCTCACTCCAAGCCAAGTATCCACTCTCTCGTGCCATAGCAAACACTATGTCTCTAATGGCATCATGTGTAGCTATACTCTATACTCCAAAACGACACCGTGTCATGTGGATTGTTGTTGCATCTAGTGTAGAGCCACACTCACAAGTGAGTAATGAAGATGCAGATGGGTGGACCAAACCTAGGCAAAACCTCATCGTTGTAGAGAAAGTAGCTGGTGCGAGTCAGAAAGCCCTAATGCACGATCGAGCTAGGATCCAAGAGACTGCATCCTTGCCGGAGCAAGAGCGTAGACACGCTCTAGTAGCCGGAGGAATGGACAAGTCGACTAAGAAAGAATGTAACATATGCTCACACTGTCGGTTCATCAAGGAAGACCATAAACTTCTAGTCCAATCTGACGATAGTGAAGCAAAGAGTGGAAAATCCTCTTGTGCCAATGAGGATAGACTATCTCTCGTCTGCCGCAATAACGTCTGGAGATAAAGGGATCCTACCTCCACCTCGGTCATATAAGTCTCCAAAACCGGCCTACCAACAACCACAAAATGAGAGGAAAGTAGGGGGGCCAAGAGAGCACAACTACCCAAAAACACTATAGATGTCATTTCCTCCATAGAAAAGCAAGCAAACCACACAAATAGTTGGAATTATCAAAAAGTGAGATTTCTTCAATGTAGAATATTCCAAAGTGAAACCACTGTGCTCAAAGGTTAGATTACTGCCCAGAAACACCAAATTCGGTCAAGAAGAGACTTCTTCTTGATCAAATTCGTGAGGTGGGATGCTACTAGATTAGAAATTCATTGGATGCCATTACTTTTTACCTCCAAACTGCGTCGAAGTTGGTAGATTTCGAACAGGCGACAACCAGTTGGATTCTAACGTCGACGAAGTGTAAGAAGTCAGATCAAATGAAGCTGCGATCAGTGAGCAGGTCAGCAAACATTCGACTTGATACTCAAATTTCAAATTTGGACCTCCTACAGGTAACGTGCTAGTAAGTTAAGGATTATCCCAACAGCTAGATGCAGAGATGCTGCTCACGCGCTCGTGACATGAAACTCGAGAGGGTGCAGTGCTGCCAGCTGATAAGTTGTCACATGTGGAGCTACAAATGATCTGGCTGCTATACGTACTGATTGACATCGCGACAAATGCAGACCCATCACAGACAAGATGAAGTCTGAAGAACCACTCATGGGGATGAGCGAGTATTAGGCCCGCCACTAGATTGAAGGTGAACAGGAGGATTCGGTTCTGAGTATTGCACACCAGACTCAAGCTAGTGGCTGGGACTTCGGATTTGGTTAATTTGTCATCCCCGATCAACAGTCGGATTGGTTTTTCGAGGGACATCAGTCAGCAATTCTCATGGCTTCGCTTGCGCCGCTTTATCCTGATTATTTAAATTGCTCAAGTGAGGAAATGTCAACAGTTGCCCAAAATCTTGACGTAAAAATGTGGAAGAATCTGCCCGAGAACTTGATGGACATGTTGGTCATGCGGATCCCATTCTGCGATCGTATAATCTTGAGACGAGTCTGCAAATCATGGAACGAAAATATTCTCAGATGTTGTCACAGCATCGATGATGTCCAATCGTTGCCCATCATGGTGACAGGTTTTTCTTTGACAATCTATAACGTAAGAAGGAATGCGTGGAGGGAGAAGTCTCTGAGGGAAGTCTACTTGAAGGATGTCGTCAAAGCCCTCGAGACAGATGGCGGACTAATTTGTGTCCTTACAAAACACTCGGAAAGCTTGTTGATTGTCCACAACCCTCTCTCGAACAAGACAAGGTATTTAGCTGCACCAGCAAACTTTAGGCTTCCTCTTGAGAAGCCTAATCATCCTTTTGGAATGGACACCGTAAGGGCTCGATACCTGAGTGAAGAAACCCTTCACTGGGATGGGTTGACCGGTTTGTATAAAGGTATGATTGGCTTTATTAGCAACAAGCAAAGGGAAAGCTATGGGATTCTTATGGCGAGTACAGTGGAAGGGTCTACGCGTACGACATTTGTCTATGATTCAGAAACACGTTCATGGAGTGAGGGTGGCAAAGTTCCAGCCGGGGTCGTATTCTGGTATGGAGGTGATAGCCGCATCGTTTGCAGAGGATCTCTGTACTGTTTGGCACAAGGCCAATTTGTCCAGCAAGAATATCTCTCTTGTATGCTGGTGAAATACGATATGAGCTTCCAGATGTGGACTGTTTTCCGTGTGCCACATCCAGGTATATGGCCTAATAACGGATATCCGAGCCGACCCCATCCTTTCCTGGTGGAACACAGGAAAGAGGTACTCTACATTGTACCCGATCGTGACCGACGCTTGTTGTTCTTCAGACTCAACGAGTCCGACAGCTCACAGCCGTGCTCTTGGGAATGTATATATAACATGCCCACATCTTTATGGGCGGAGTACATCGGAAAAGCTGATGAGGTTTTATCTCGTTGCGTAGGAAAAGGCAATCTGGTATATATAACAGGTCGCAAACGTAAAGGAGCCGGAGTGATAGCCCTAGTGTTTGATCCGGCTCGATGTGTATACAAATGGTTACCGGAACTGAAGGATGATCATCTCATAAGCCAACTCCGTTGTTACGAACCTTCAGTCCAACCAGTGTAGACTGCAACAGCAAGTACGGTTTGAATGGACGGGAAACGGCTTGGAATTAGTTGTGGATCACCAATTAGAGTAGGGAGGAGTGGGATCGTGTTTTAAAGCTTTATCAGCACCGCCAAACATACTACACGAGGCCGTAATATATTGTGAAAATTATGAGGCCTCTTTTCAAATCATGATCAACCCGATAGTATATCGTCGTGTCACACCCCAAATCAATAAACCTTGTGTGCAAAGACAGTACACTTCATTCCTCAGTAGAGAGCAGTTTGCAACGCATATTGTTCTGGTCTCTATCTGCTTGTATCTGCGTCAGTCAAAAGTACCGCGGCCAAAAGTCAGCACTGTTGGGTAAGAGCATAAGCCATATAAATTACGTTCAGCATTCGCATCAACAAGTTATTATGAGTTTAGAAGACTTAATGTAATAAGAGTGACGGACATAAGCCCTATGTTCCTCATAATTGCATAAATTGTCACGTACCAGGTAGTTTTGCAGAAGGCAGAAGATATAGCAAGGTTGAAGGGCAGAATAAAAAGTGGGACGAGTGCTGAAGAACAATCAGGTAACATACCTTGCAGGAATGCTGGTACCGTTCCATTTCCCTCGAAGAGAGACCAACAATTCCATACAAATTTAAGATGGTGTGCAAACAATCTGTACTCCTAATCCAGTACATCGCCGTCTAGAGAAGTTTTTGTCCATTAGTAAGTTTCCACGTTAAATTTACTGATTACTTGCTTTCACGCCAGGAAACAGTCCATCTTGAATTCGAGAAAAAGAAAATTAAAACCTCAACTAAGGAAAAATTCGGCTCTACCGACATAAGTCATCATCACTCATGAGACAACCTCCCAATCTTTGGCTTCCGAAACTTATCTTGGAATTAGAACAAGAAACTTGAATAGATCAACGACGAAAGCGAAAAATGAGACAGGTTTGACCCTCAGTAAGTACCCAATTTACTCCACTCTATGAATGCTGAATAATTAAGCTTCTTCAGCTTCGTAGTACGAGTCATCTCTGTCCATCTGTTCTGAACCTACTGAACCCCGCAGGTGGAAAGGATTTGACATAGCCTCTAAGATCCTTCTCTCTAAATCTTTCTCCTCGATCCACATAGAACTCTGGCGTCTTATGGCCAGCATTCTCTTATGCCGAATGAGTCCTTGTCTTGCGTCCAACTTATTCCTGGCGGTGACATTAGTTGCTCTCTGCTCCTTCTGCCTTGCACAAAAAGAGCGCGTCAAGTAACTGGCACTACAACCGTACTCACCAGTGCATTAATATTAAAGTGCGGTGAATTTCTATTTCACACCCACGAGGACTGACTCTTGACACATATTTGAGTGATGCTAGCAGAAGCCGTTCTATGAACGGGGGATCCAGAACCGACATAGGACCGAACCGGACAGATGCACAAGGGAAATGCAAGCATGAAAAATTACAAGAAAGGGATGCAAAATGAAAGGAAGGCGAGCTAAGCAAGTAAAATAAAAGCGAAATCGTTAAAAACGACAGCAACACTTGATACATTCCATGATCATCATGCACCGGCGAAATTGTTAGAAACTAGAAGCGAAAATTGCTACATTCCCTGAGCAGCATGCATGGTGACATCAGCAACATCCATGTGATGAAGGAAGCGAACACTGTCTAGCAGATATGCAGCAAAGGAAATCAAGGGGAACCCATCTAACAAGGAGGAAGGCATAGAATTAGTGGATGATGGTTGGGCTAGAGCGAAGTGTGACGGGACTGAATGGTGTTTATCACATTATGCTCTATGAGCGCATGAGTCCCAAAACACTAAATACTAAAACGAAGCAGTCAGACTGTCATATAAGCCCGTACTGAAACACATCCGACTTTATCAGTGCCCCACGAGGTGCCGAATAGCTGGGCAGATGCCAATACCTCTCTCGTACCGAGTTTCTGTTCGAATGCTCATTAGTGCCTAGGCACTCTTTGACACATTTGAGTAATGGGAACGGAAGCCGTTCATGGAACGGGGGTCCAGAACGCACTTAGGACCGAACACGACATATGCATATGGGAAATACAAGCAAGAAAGGGATGCAAAATGAAAGGAAGGAGAGCTAAGCAAGTAAATACAATGTGGAACAAAATCGAAATCGTTAAAAAGCAGAAGCGAAAATAGATCCATTCCATGATCAGTATGGACCAGTGAGATCGTTAGAAAGCAGAAGCGAAGATGGATGCATTCCCTGAGTAGCATGCATAGTGAACATCAGCAACATTCATGCGAGAAAGGAGCGAACCCTGTCGAGTAGAAGGTAAGAAGGTACGAAGCAAAGGTAAAGCAAGAGGAACCCATCCAACAAGTAGGAGGGCATAGCGTTAGTGGCTGATGGCTGGATTGGAGCAAAGTGTTTGACTCTTGACACATATTTGAGAAATCCGAGCACAAATCGATTACACAACGGGGGAAAATGAGCATGCTCTAATTGGCTATGACAGATCCACTAATAAGCTCAAAAAGGAATGTACTCTACTAGTAGGCATTGATACCATTGTAGGTAATTTATGGAATTTGATGAGCAACAGCGTTGATCTTGATAGCTATGTATCCAATCACCAATAACAATATCGCACGTATCAATCAACTACTATTCCCTTTTATTCTTTCCTCATGTCCTAGTTGCATTGCACCCAGAACCAAGTTACGACACAACCGGCTGGGCTGGAGCGAAGTGCAAGTCTTGAGACATATTTGAGAAATGGGAGTAGAAGCCGTTCGAAAAACGGGGGACCAGAACCCACTAAATAAGGAACCGAGAACGTGCATATGAAATGACCGCATGCAAATAGATTAAAGTGAATCTAAGCAAGGAAATACAGAACTAAACACATGCGGAAGTGATAGAAAGCAAGCACGGAAATCGATACATTTCATATGTAGCACTTGCAGTGAACTAGTATACAGCATAGAAGAAGAACAAAGAGACAACAACAGCAACAGATTAAACATCTGAAATTGAAAGCAGAGGAGGATCATCGAGAGAGTAGAAAGGTCCAATCGAAAGAAAAGGAGAAAACATAGAGCGAGTCTGAAAGACATAGCTTTAGTGGAATCTGGGTGGAGTGGAGCGACTCGTGAGACGACTGGATATAGGATATGAGAGCAGAAGCCACTCAAAGAACGGGAGATCCAGAACTCATTAAATGCATATGAAGTGCAAATGGAATGTAAACATGATATTTAGGACATGAGAGCAGAAGCAGTTCGCAGAACGGGGGATCCAGAACTCAACAAGTGCATATGAAGTGCGGATGAAATGTAAACATGAGTTCTGCAAATCGAGATGAGTATTAAACCGTAGAGGAGATTAAGTGAATTTAACAAATCGAACGTAAACTGAAGTAAAGGCATAATAGCAACATATCGATAGCAACACATGTATAGAACTAGTAAGCATCGTGTAATCGGTAACAGCTATGTCAAGGAATATTACACATCAGGTAATCGACTACCTACAAGAGGACAGGATATTGAGGAAATGAGAATAGAAGCCGTCCAGAGAACGGGGGATGCAGTGTGAAGCGTAAGCGGACTGGATATTAAGAGATGAAAACAGAAGCCGTTCGAGGAACTTGGGAGATCCAGAACTCATTAAATGCACATGAAATGTAGATGAAATGGCAATAAAATGAAAGCAGAACTGACTGAAAAATGCGAGTGAATAGGAGATGAAGTCTATAGAAAGCATGTATAATCAAGTAACGACCATATATAACTACATGTAGAGAATCTGTGAACCAATGTGTACTGACTACCTACACGAGGACAGGGTATGAGGAAATGAGAGTCATCCAAAGAAGCCATCCAAAGAATGGGGGATGCAGAGCGAAGCCCGTTGGAGGACTGGATATACAGAAATGAGGACAGAAGCCGTTACTCAAACGGGAGATCCAGAACTCATTGAATGCAAATGAGATGCGAGATATGTAAAGTATACAAGATAGCGAACACCTGATCGAATGAAAGCATAAATAAAACATAACCTGGAAACATATCAAAAGTATTACCTCTATACCCGTAACATGCATTTGGAAAAGCGGAAACAGAACAATAACGCATGTAGAGAAATAAAATCAACTTAACGAGCCAGACGAGAAAGATTCAGATAGACAGAAGTCGAAAATCAATGTAGTAGCTAAGAAATCGAAAGTCATGGACGATCCGTGAGTCAGCCCAAAAGTATAAAATCGCCCAGAGAACGAGGGAGGTATAGAGAAGCCTTAGAGGACTAGAAATATATTACATCGCAGCATGTGCTATGAACACATGAGTCCTAAAACACCAAAAGCACAGAGGGAAGAAGAAAGGCCATCATAGTACGCCTCCACGAAAGCACATACGACTTCATCAGTGCCAAACGCAGTGCCGAAGTAGCTGGGCCCATGCCAGTACCCCTTGTACCGAGTTTCTGTTCGAAAGCTCATGAGTGCCATATACTGCCATACAGTGCCATGGAGGACTGGATATAGGTAGATGAGAGTAGAAGCCGTTCTAGGCACGGGTGATCCAGAACTCATTAAATTCATATAATCGGTAACCAAGATTACTTTATGCACAATGCGAGAATAGTGATCTATCCATGGAGGACTGGATATAGAGGAATGAGGACAGAAGCCGTTCATCAAACGGAAGATCCAGATTGAATGCAAATGCTATGCACGATATGTACTGTAAACAAGATAATGCACATCTTATCGAATTAAAGCACAAGTAAATGTAACCTGGAAGCAATGCAATAGCAATACCTATAACCTAGTTGCAGGCATCGAATAAACAGAAACAGGACACCTGCATATATATAGAAAATAATATCATCGAATGAAAGCCTAGGTAAAGGTCACTTGGAATCAATTTAATAGCAACACCTACATCTGAGATGCATGCATCGAAGAAGCGGAGACAGAACACCCACATAAGTAGAGAAATAAAATCAACAGGAAGAGGCAGCGCCTTAACGAGCCAAATTAAAAAAATTGAAAAACAGGAGCCGAGAGACAATTAGAAGTCTGGAAATCGCAAGTCAAGGAAGATCTGAATGTCAGGAAACGAAATTTGTGGAAGATGTATGAGTCATAGAACCGTAAGTATGACATCGCTCAGAGAATGAGAGAAGACGAGCAAAGCATCAGAGGACTGGATATATAGGTATACGAGAACTGGATATAGTATATCGCAGCAAGCGCTATGGACATCCGAGTCCTGAGAAACAAAACAACTGAGGGAAGCAGAAGGCGGCCAAAGTAAGCATCCCGAAAACACATGCGACTTCATAGTGCCAATAGAGGACTGGATATATAGGTATACGAGAACAGATGCCGTTCTGGGAACGGGTTATCCAGAACTCATGAGGTGCAAAAGATCGTTAAGCAAGATGTACATGATACGCAACGCTAGAGTAGTATTAAATCCCTAAGTTAGAATGCATCGAAGGTAACCTACAGCAATTGCATAATCGAAGCAAACATATTGAAACACCTGCATATATAGAGAAGAAACATCATCAAATGAAAGGCGAAGTAAATGTCACTTAGAAACCAGTAGATAGCAACACGGATATTTGAGATGCAGCCATCAAAGAAGCGGATGCCGACCTCCCACATAAGTAGAGAAGAAAAAATATACATCAGGAATAAACGGCCAACTTAAACGGATGGAGAAAAACTGGTGTCAAGAGACAAGAAGTAATCTGTAAATATCGCGGGTCAAGGAAGATCTGAGTCAGGAAACGAAAATCGTGGAAGGTGTAGGAGAAAGAGCACTGGAAGTAGAAAATATCACGGGGCAAGGAAGATCTTAGTCAGGAAACGAAAATGGAGGACTGGATATAGTATATCACAGCATGCATTATGGATGCATGAGTCCTGAAATGCTGAACAACTGAAGGAAGCAGAAGGCGGTTGTAGAAGCCTCCATGAAAGCACGTACGACTTCATCAGTGCCTAATGCAGTGCCGAAGTAGCTGAGTGAATGTCAGTACCCCTCGTACAAAGTTTCTATTCAAAAGCTCATGAGTGCCAAGGCAAACTCGGTTGCTCCCCGCAGTGCCGCTCAAAGTAGTAACAGTGCTAAGAAAAGAAAAGGCTGAAAATTATGTGGGGACCAGCAATGTAATGTAGAACCATCATAAATTTGTAGGAACTGGAAAGAAAGAGTTACATAAAGTGTAGGAAATAGAAGTAGTCGAAATAACCCTGACTGCAGAATGATAACGAGCCAAGAAAATTTGTATTAACTGGAGCAGAAGAAAAGAAGGAATCAAAACGTACGTGGTGAATACCTGAAAGAACATATCGGTTAGTAGAGAGGCAAGCAGAACACAGTAAATTTACTCAATGATGTAATTCTAAAGTACTTGAGAGGACTGGATATGAGGAAATGAGAGCAGAAGCCGTTCCTTGAACGGGAGATCCGGAACTCCTTAAGTGCAAATGTAATGCATATCATTATGTGATTCTAAAGTACGCAAGAGGACTGGATATGTATATCGCAGCATGCTCTATGAGCGCATGAGTCCTAAAACACTGAACACTGAACGCTCTCGACACATGTTTTGTAACTGAATACAGAACCCGTTGTAAACAACCCTGTTCTATACCGAGGCCTGACTGGACTGATAGTAACACAGTAATGATCGTTGTAAGTGTCAGCTACATGGGGACGTAAGCATGCGTCTGCCTGCATACAGGGTTTAGTATGATGTTTGTGATGCATGGGTAACTGCAGTATAGAGTGAGTGCGAGAGCAAGTAAAACCTTGAGAGAAAAGTATGACGGTATTCTAATGTTAGTGCATAAGAAATCAACCGCACAAGTCTATAGACAGAAAACCATGAGACGCCCCCGGAGCGAGTGTGAGAACTGGGATTAACCCCTGCATGCTGTATGTCAGCATGAGGCCGTCAACACTATACAACATATTAAGGAAGAAGCAATCTTTTCACAGTAAGTCTGCACCCACGACTTTGGCAATGCTCTACGGAGTGCCGGAGGTAGCTGGATTCAAAGCCAGTACCTCTCGTCCCTAGTTTCTGTTGTTTTGCTCATGAGTGCCAAGGCAAACCCGGGTCTTCCTGAAAGTAGTGCTCACTAAATAACAACACACGAAAGTAGGGAGGCAAGTATTAGCTGTAGACTTCCTGTGGCAACGAAAGTATCAGACGTCCACAATCTGGTATGGAGTTTACCAGACCAGCAGAAGAGAGAACAGCAGTCGGGCAGCAAAGTGGAAGGGTGAGAGTGAATAACTGACCTGTGTAGCACCTGTAGGTTGAGAAGTGGAGAACATTCTTTTTATACATCTGTAGGGTGAAGAATATTATTGAAAAGTAGGAAAAGAAATTGCAGAGAGCATGCTCAGGATGTGCAATTAATAGAAAACATTAAGAGCAATTTTTGCAGAAGAAAAACAACAAGCAGAGAGAGTAAACATTGGAAGTAATGATGTTAGTGAAAGTGAAAACCATTCCTCAAGTAGCAAAGAACAAGCAGAAGTAATAACTGTCACTGACCGCGTGTTCTTTCATAATTTGCACCCAGCCTCATGAGTAAAGATAGCAATACACCGGTAAGTGACAGAGCTATAGATGCTCTACCACAACGGGGACGTTCCCTGACTGATCCTGAACGTGATACGTAGGGTGGGCACTCCGTCAGAATCGACACATATATGTAAATGAGTTGACATCTACTCTGGTCAGGAGATAGTAGTGACAAGAAGCAGGAAACTGCCCCAAACAAAGAAGATCCGTGTCTTGGTAGACTCACCCCCTTGATCCCTCATCTCTTGGTTGCAGTAAAACCGAGCAACGGGTATCAAGACAAGAATATCATCTGTTCTGACATGCTTGATGACAGCATGGGTTCCTTGACTAATTACAAAAGGCGAGATACCCCGACCTGCATTGAAGGTCTGAACGAAGAGACTATGACTTCATCAGGTTCCGAGCGGCTGGATAAGAGTACTTGTGCTTCCGGGACAAACTCGATAACTTCCTGTAGGGCTAGCTTTGCGAAAAAGAAGCAAAAGCACCATGCCGCAGTCATCCAGGAAAGAAAGAGCAGCGGGAAATTATGTTGTTGGAAAGTTCATCTTGTCTAGTTCACATATTATACAACAAGTTAGTGGCTAATTTATTCGATCAAAGTGAAAGAATGGAGACTAACTACTGTCCAAAACCTTAAGTCTGGCCGAAAATGCTCGTAAAACACGCTAGCCAAACTGCCTGTTTCTCCGTTCAATATGGATCCTCAATCTCTCTTCTTCTGCTTCACTATCCACCCTTGGAGAAAAGAATCTACTATTTACTGTGCAGGGCTGTAAGACTATGCAGAGACCTTGTCTTACAACTAAAGAAAACACCCTCGGAGTCAAAAGTGAGTGAATCTGATCTAACTTCCCGCTTTTTTAACGCCAGCAAGAAACAGGTAGAAGCAATCTCATCATACAATATGCAAAGAAGAACATACCAAAGCTTCTTGTAGGATTCTCTCCTCTTCCTGTACTTCGATCGCACGGGCTGCGGCTTTTTCTTTCTTAAGCTGTAATCGTTGCGCCTTCAACTCATCAACACGGGCCCTAGCCAATTCCTCATCTTTCTGTTCTCGTTTCTGCTTCTCTGCAAGCTCTACCGCATACTTCTTCCTCAACAGAGATGTCTGTTTCTCGTACTCTCTTCTTGCAGCGGCGGCTGTGTCTAACCTAGCCTTCTCGCCAGAGCCGGATGACGATGGAGAAGGTTCGGAGGCTACACTTAAAAAATGGGATAAAATCTTCGAGTAGGGATAAGAAAATACTGAGACGGACTCGATCGGCTTCTGAGTGCAGGCGTTTGTGCGCATAAGCTCTTTCAAACGCAACAAGCTAGGTAATCCCACGGATCTCACCATGTCTGCCTCGATCTAATACAAACGTTTGACAGCTAGTTGTCACTTCTACGGACTGAATCAAAATTGACCCTTCAAAAACCCCCACACTAATTCAAAATTCGAAGCAACTGAATGGTCAAATCTGCCGATCTACTCCTCCAAAACCAGCGACTAAATCTAAGAGGCATGACAACAAATTTTGGTCCACCGCATTTTAACCCCCCTAGCGAACAACAGCACTAGCCGGTAGTTGAGTCATTGCAGCTCATTGACAAACAAAGAAAAACAGCGTAACGTCGCTCGACATACCTTCTCTGATAAGAGAACGGTAGTACTGACTGCGTTACGTCGACAGTTGAGCCTACTGTCATGTTAACAAGTTGAACATTGAAATCCTTTCACTTATATATCCATGTTTTATAAATAATAGATGAATCTTCCAATGCCACTGAACTTTAATAAGTGTGGATCCGGCAATGATAATCAGGCCCCTAGATGCAAAATAATTCGTATGATAACATTATAAAACTTGTCTAAACATATGCATTACCGCCCTTTATAAGAAATGAAGTCTCCTTCGGACACTTCGCATGATTCATGCGCAAGAATGGAATTCACCATTGAGAATTCCAAGCTTAACTTCGATTGAGTATTAAACATTCGAAGTGTTCTTTAAGATAGCACTCCAAATTTGAGAATGTAATCCATCGGAAATTTGATACTTTTTCATTATAAGCGGCATCTATACATTATGTAAGTAGCATTTCTTCTATGTACACTTGTATTGTAGCCGTATTATATATGGCATGTATATATTGTATATCGTATTTCTCTTTAAAACCTATAACGTATCTGAGATACAGACGTTTGAAAAAGAAAAAGTCAAGAAAATAAAAAATTGTATATGGCATGGGGTAACTCTAAATCTAAGATAATCAAGTTTAAGATGATGGATTCATCATAGGTTCTAAAAACGGCCTTCTTAGAGTGAGGCTTTATGTGAATTATGCTTGAGTTTAAGTGAACTATTGCGGTATGTGACTAATAAAGAATGTATATAATATATAATATATGAGAAATAATCTTTACATTGAGATTTAGTGATAGACTAGATTTTACTACCTTGTGGTAAAATATATCTATTTTGATCATTAAATATGATGAGTAAAATCAAGCATTAATATCAGATTTTTAATTTAGAGAAAAAATTCTAATATTTAATGCAGATTTAGAAATTAATTATAAGACCATAATTTTATATTTGATCTTTTGTAAAAGATGTAGCTCAATATTACATCAATTACTACTATCTAAAGAAGACCAAAGATCCATCAAAGCATATTTTGATTATCATTAAATAATCAATGGTATATATATATATATATATATATATATATATATATATATATATATATATATATATATATATATATATATGCACACTAGCTATCCGAGTGGAAGATAAAGGGTGGGAAACAACAAGGATTAGATTAGTGCTTGTAATAATATAATTAGTACAAGGGTAAGCCCTTAGCATCATACATGGGTATAAACACACTGAATGTATTACTATTGGGGGCTTAATAATACAAGGCAAGTAATAAATATGTGTACACATTTAGAAAGAACACTCACAAACATTATGTGTATTCTACAACAATGGTCTTCATATCTAGCATGGTGTTGGAACAAATCAAGCTTTTTAATTGTACTATTCAAGAGATTGAGTGTGGTCCTTGTGTTTTAGTCTTTGTTGCCATAATTTATGCTTGAGCTATAGCTTTGTCTTTTTGTGCTATGGTCTTTTCTCACTACAATCATGGTTTTGCCTTCAAATGATATCTTAGTGAGTAAGATAACCACATATCATAGAATTTACAATATGCAATTACAATGCAGATGTGGGACACGCAAAAGTCTTGTTAGTCATAAGGTCCTTTTAATTCAACTATAATAATTTGATAACATACAACTGAGATAATAGTTGAAGATAAACTCTCAATACCATTCATATGAGAGTCAATCCACTCTTATAGATGGCAAGGAGATAAAAGCCTACAAAGGATTGGTCAGCTTTTATCTTCCTCATGGACTACACCAATCTGTAGCTTGCAAGCACATAGCTAAAAGATAAGAGCCAATGTTTATGTCCAAGGCATTGCTAAGCTAGTGGTGGAATAGGGAGAGAAACAAAATGAAAAAGAATGGAGCTAAGTTAGTTCCAATACTTGCATTAAAGTCATTGCCAAAGGTAGACTCCTAGGCACAAATACTGCTACTATGGTTACCTATGCCATGGAAGAAAGGTTAGAATCAAAATAGGGAGAGAAACAAAAATGGAAAAGAATGGAGCTAAGTTAGTTCAAATACTTGCACTTAAAGTCATTGCCAAAGGTAGACCTCTAGGCACAACTACCACTATTAAGGTTACTTGTACCATGGAAGAAGGTTAGAATCAAATGAGAAGTGCAATGATGAGGGACAAACAAAAGGAAATGATTCTAATGTAACTTGCGGTAATTGAGAGAATCTTAATGATCTATTTAACAACCCAAAAAGCATTTTTCACAATTTTAAAATCTGCTACCCAAAGTGCAAGGCAATAGATTAAATAGGAAATGCTACCCAATCAACAACCTCAAGATTGTCCCAATTTGGTATCATGTGTATTTTACATGAAGCTTAAAGAACTACACAATAACATTCATAGGAAATATATTATAGGATGGAAAATTGCAGGCATTCATGCCATTGAATTTCAAAAGCATGTGCAATCATATGCCCACAATCTCATCTTCTTTGCAAAGGATTGTAAACCATGCATTATGGAAGATATTGACGAGCTCATCAATGTTAAGATTCCCAACAAAGAGAAAAGTATGCTCACTTACCATATTGTCACAAAGTGCATGATCCATAGTCCTTACGGAATCAATTTCCCTAATGCACCATGTATGGTGGATGACAAATATCAAAAGCACTATCTCCAAAAACTTTAGTTAGAGACAACTACTAATGTGAGCAATTATCCCATCTACCATCATAAAAATGCAAGTTCTATAGTTATCATGAAGGACATAGCTCTGAATGACCAATAAGTCATATTACACAATCTTTATTTTTCCACCAAGTATAATGCATGTATCAATGTAGAGGTATTGTAGTGTTCTTATTTCTTCAATATTTGCTTCAATGATCATATCAAGCTTAAGTGCTAAGAGAATTACAAAGAATGACAAAATTATTGGAGGAAGTGCCTCAAATGGAGAGGTACTTGGAGGAGTGACCTTGGCAAGTTAGGATATAGGAAGCACTTGGAGTGATGTAGGATAAGTAATCATGAGTACTTGTAGGCTAGCCTAGTTGTAGGATGTTCAACACTCAAAGTGAAGTAACATAATCTTGAATGTTGACAAGAAGAATGAGTGTGGAGACCACATGAGCAATAGGTCCAAGTATTAGGATGACAAAAAAAGCTATGTCACAAAGGACATAAGAAACACTTAGAGAGGTGTAAAATGACCCTAAGTGCTTGAAGATGGAATAGCACTCAAAGTGCTATAGGATCATTTAGAGTGCATAAGGATGGAACAACACTTGGAGTGCTATAGGATCATTCCCAGTAAATTTCTTAACAAGGAGGCAAAGGAAGAAAGGATCAAGCATACATAAAGCCTCCAAATGCTAGAGGAAAAAAATGGGGTAGGTAGTCAAAGAAAAGACAAGAAGGTCAATTGAAGGCATTGCACCAATTGGAAGCAACCTAGGCCTTGCTCATGGAGATGCTAAAGGAAGAAGGAGAAATGAGGGCATTGAGGATCAAATGTCACAAATTGAAGATGTAGGTCTAGTGCTTGCAAAATCAAGGCTACAAGGAAGAGCACATGAACAACTTATCCTTGCACTTGAAGGAGCATTTGGATAAGAAGTTCAATGAAGTATGCTAGACCTTCTTGCTAGAGATAGCTATGTATCAAGCCCAGACAGACCAACTCATAAGACACTTGAAAGGTGAATAAAATTGTTTACCCCTAGTAGTTTGTGTCCAAGGTACTCCAAAAGGAAGTCCTCAATAAGACATGTAGTCTTTAGTAAGGATTAGGTACTCAAAGTTGTACAATAGTCAAGCAATATGAGTAGGCAAATCATGCTTGCACTCAATGTTACATGTATTTTAGAGGAGTCTCCTCAAAGTTCAATTGCACTTGGAGTTGTAAAGAGTTGAGAATGAGTGCCCTTGGAATGGTACTACACTTGGAATTGTATACAATTAAAGAGGAGGTCCCTTGGGTTTGTATAGGTACTCAAGGTTGTACATTAAAAATAGATTAGGTAGGGTGTAATATCTCCTTTGACACATGTAGTAGCCTAATCATTTTATAAATTAGGAACATATTAGGATAATATAGGATTATGATAGTAAAACTAGTGATGGATAGTTTAGACTCAAATCTTTCAAGGTTTACTTGGGATTTTAAAATCTTTGGCTTGGAGCCATATTTTTATATAAGGTTGAGTGTTGTTGGCACTTGTGTTTGTTCTTTTGTGTACTGCAAGCTTCAATTACAATTAAAGAGTGGTCTTACTTCTTTGCAAGTTCTATGTCCTATATTTTGCATGATGTTTCAATGTCTAAGCAAGAGTAAAGGTGAGGAATTTCACAATAAGTATTCAATGCTTAGTGCCAAGAACGTACTTGCCCTTGATCAAGGTGTGCACTAAAGGATTTGAAGAAGTGAAATTGTGAAAAGAGTGGATTGGGAAGCTCACTACTTAGGCAGTACCACAAAATCAAAAAGTTTAGACAAGAAGTAGCAAGAATTTCAGTCATGCAAGTTGTGCCTTTTTGGAAGGATAACACATCTGCAAGCACTACATCTTTGGAATGGAATGGCACTCAAAGTTGGATGAACCACCTTCAAGAGCAATCTTGACTAGATTTCAAAGTGAAAGTTATTACTTTGTGATTTTCTTGTTGCTATAGTGTGCTCTAGAGGGTGACACTACCCTCTTTGGGATTAGTTTCTACCTAAGAGGTTAAATAGGAGACAACACATGAACTGAGATTTGGTGACAAGTGCATGTTTCAGTTCACTTTAAAACATTATCCTTATAAGAACAAATTATTCTTATTGACTTAACTATAAGTACATCGACACTAAGCTATCACATGCTTTTTGGCACTACTCTTGAGGATATAGTCCTCAAAGTGCCTAGAAGTGAAGTTGTGTAAGGCAATGAATGCCATCCAAGGACCTACGAGCCATTCAAACACTTCATTCATTGAGAGTAGTAAAGAGAAATCAGATATATGCTACCATGAGATGTATGATCAATGAGAGAAAAGCTCAAGAAGAGTCTATTCCCTTGAGAGAAAAATATTTTTGGAAGATAAATTACCCTTATGAGAATTAAACTTGTAGGCAAGTGATATCTCCCTTATAGACTTGATTAATCTGCCAACTTTAGGAGAAGTGCACTTGCCTATTCTTCTATAGGATACAATGGAGGATGCATGTTGAAAAATCCCGGAGAGCTCCAAATCCATGGAGTTCCTTGCTCCAAATCCATGCTTTGATTTCACGATAAGTTATGTAGGTATCAATACTCCTCCAAGTATCTTGTTCCTTGGTTTGTTGTAATGTGGAAGAGTTCCTCAATAGGAAACTCATCTCCTACATCCTTAGTTTGATCAACATTTCCATGTTATACTTCTTTTCGGAACTACACAATGTAAGTGAAGTCTTGTAAGAGTAGTATCCACCTAGCAAATATGCCCTAAAAGGTCAGCTTTCTCTAGGTGCTACAGTGCAAATGATCTACGTGAAACACAAACTCATAACCTAGTAAGCATTGATAAATTTTTTTACATGCATACACCATTTTGAGTGCCTCTCTTTTGGTAGTGGTGTAATTTTTCTCAACAATCAACAATTATCTACTTGCAAAATAAATCAAAAAATCCTTCTTGCTACTATCTTTCTAACTAAGGACTACTCCTATTGCTATTAATGACATATTTTTATATACATAAACAAAGCTATCCCAATCAAGAGCTTGCATGATATGTGCTTTGACCAATTTGGTTTTCATTACTACAAAGGTTTGCTCTTACTATGGTGAACATACATACTCTTCTAATTTCTTTAATAACTTGGTGAGCGATGCTGCCAAAGTTGCATACTATGTAACGAACCTCTTATAGTAGCTTATGTGTTTGAGAAAAGCTCAAGGTTCCCTCAAATTCCTTGGTGCTTCCAAAGCATTGATCACTTTGGCCTTTTCGATATTTATCTCTACCTCCCTTCTAGAAACTCAATGTCCAAGTCGGATACCTTCACTCATGGCAAAGTAGCACTTCTTGGGGGTGTAGGGACAATCTGGTGGATTGGCATCTATCTAATGTCTTCCTCAAGGCGGAAAGATGTTCCTTTTGCTTCCTAAAAACACAAAAGTTGTTATGAATATCTCCATGAACTTTTGCAAGTAATCCTTGAAGATGGTTATCATCCTTTGAAAGGTTGCAAGTGCATTGATCCAGATGGCATTTTGTTGTAAGCATTGATTCCCTAATTAGTTAAAACTAGCCTTGTCCCTATCTTCCCCCCAAATGGACACATGGTTGTATTCTGGAAAGCCATCAAAGAACATTATAACACTCATACCCTACAACTTGATCTAAGATTATATTGGTGAAAGGCAAAGAATGGTGATCCTTCTTTGTGGTTTCATCTAACTTCCAAAAATCTTAGCAAACTCAAATCTTACCAATTTTTTGTTAGGCACTACAACTATGGGAGCATAAGGAAGAAAGATGATACCACCTTGAAGATGCTTATTTATTGTGTCCTTCACTAGAAGTGAGTATTTTGGGTTAAGTCTATACTAGCATTATCTGATTGGCATTATGCCTTCCTTCTAGATCAATTTGATGTTCTCCAAATTGATGCAATATGCAAATCAATTGTTTTGATTTTCCATGCAAAGGCATCCTAATGTTCTTGAAACAATGTCACATATTCTTCACATTCTTCCAACAACACATGCTTGAAGAGTTTCAATCTCTTCTTGTTTGCTACTGAAACGTCTTGGCAATCATTTGGATTGACAATTTACCATCCACATGATTTGACTAATTCTAAGGAGGGTTGAATTATCCTCTTACCTTTCCAAGTGCAGGTTGCACTTGGCTTCTCTTCTATCTTATAGCACTCCAAGTATTGCACTTCAACTTCCTCCTCTAAAGTCACTTCAAAAGAACTAGAGGTATTTTTTGTGTAGTCTTCTTTTGATCACAAGGTTTCTTCCAAATGTGAAACTTCTTTCCAACATACCACCATTGGCTTGGAGTTTGAATTTGTAGGATCTCAAAAATGAAAGGTATGTTGATGCCAATCTACACTAACTCAAGCACCATACAACCATGGTCTTCCAATAAATAGTGGATCACCTATCTTATTCAAAAGATGAAGAACAATGAAATTTAAGGGGAGTGTTACTCCTCCTATAGTGGTCAGGATTTTTGATAGCATTCCCAAGGGCCTTTTTTGTGTTTAGTCAGCAAAGCTCAAGATACAAGGAGTAGGCTCAAAGGCAATATATCCCAATCTATGTCATCACATTGACCCTTGATCCAAAATTGATGTGCATTGATTAGATCATGCATCCATTGAATTCCACTTTTAATTTTGAGGATCTTAGATCCTCTAGTTCTATACTATAGATGGCCAGAACTTCAGGTGGTTTTCTCTTCTATACTTTTTGGAGTGCAAATTCCAATTGACGGTTGTAGAGCATCAATTGGAATTGTTCTTCCACAACTACTTGAAGGTGACATTTTGCTTTAGCCAAAGCTAAGTTTGATACAATGTCTATCAACATACTTTCTTTTCTTCATTTCTTTCTTGTTATCTCCTTCTTTTTGATCACTTCTCTAACCTTGGTGCTACTTGGAGCAATTAGAGGTTGAACTCTCCCTTGTTGAAGCACAATTATTACCAATGGTTGATTCTATTTTTGTACTTCCTTTTTGGTATTCTCTTGTAGGACTTAGATCTCCTCTTGAAAAAGATGTTGTACCTTCTTGCAAATATTAGCTAGAAATTTGGGAGAGTGCCATCAAATGAGGCACTTGGAGTGCTTTCCTTGAGAGCATCTACACTCAAAATAGAAGAACTCTTAGTCTAAGTAGGATGCACTTCACTTTGTGTTTGTTGCTTCTCTTTTCTTTGTTTGATCTTTTCTAGTAGTTGAGTTCTTTTTTGGAGAACTCATGATGCTTACATTTCTATACCTTGTCTGACCAAGAGAGTTTGAAGACTCTTGTGACAACAATGTACTTGTACTCTTTTTCTTAAAACAAGTGTAGAATTGATTAATTTCCAAGTTGGGTCATCCTTCTTTGTCAAACAAGGGTAGATCTTCCTAAGATTACATGCCTTAGAGCCCTTTAGTTTCCACACAACAAGTTATAGGGAGTTGGTTGTTTGGGTTTTGGGTAATTGGATGCCCAATGACCAATGCATCCATAGTTATAACACACTCTTGTGGGTGGATGGTGCTTAGGAGGTGGAATTCTTCTTGGTAGATCACTTGTAGCACCCTCTAGAGGTATGTATCTATTTGATAGCTGCCACAACAACAAGTTGATTCACTAGAGGAATTACTTCTTGTATTACAAAGACCTATTTGTCTTCCTCTACAAAGCACTCTTGGTCTCCTCATGTAGGAGCCCACTTGATTTGATTTATTGGTATGGATGGTCCCATTGAGAAGCACTCCATGTTGGCATCTCTAGGCTTCTCACATGTAAAGCACCACACATTTGGTCAAGTATATAAAGGGAACTATGTCATTCTCTTTTGCCAACCATATGGACCTTAGAGTCAACAAACTCTTTAATGAGGTCTTCTAGCTTTGATCTATGAATTGGCATGTCTCTCACTTAGGATGAACCTATGATGGTTATTAAGGTTATGCACCATGGAATAAGAAGACAAAGAACCCCAACTCCATCACACTCTTCTAAGGCTAGAACTCCAAGATACCTCCAAGACTCAAAGAAGTTGCTCACTAGAGAACTTAACGAGAAAGATAGTTGTAATGAAAGGATGATAAGTACCTCCTCACCTCTAGCTTATACTTGTGAAAAAGTAACATACCACAATTACTAATTATCAAAGTAATTGTCTAAAGAAAATCTAAGTACATAAGAATATTCCTATGGGTAGGTAGTCATATCCTCACCTACCAAGTCAAAGATTCCTATCCTTGGACTATAGAAAAATCTGCACCAACAAGACTTGTGTGTCCAAGAGTTCTCAACCCTTTCCTTAAAGTCAAATAATTAAGAATAGTATCAAGTCAATACACTAAAAGACAAAATAGTGATACACACTCTTTTCCATTCTTCTAGAATAGAGTCACCTTTATCTTATCTAGGACCAAATCTATTTAATCATGATTAATGAAGAAGCTTAACTAAACTCCGTATAGATAAAATTTCTCCACTACCTTCAATACCAAACTTAATATCCCTATAGAGCATACATGCATCAACGGGTGTTACATTTACACCAAGACTAAGACTTCACTTTGTCCTTGAAGTGAAGGTCCCTTTACCTTTTATGATACAACTTTAACTTATCATGGTTAATCATATCAAGGTATATTATTCCCAACTCCTTGAGATCATAGGTGTAATTACTCCACACCTTCTCCACTATTGTAATACCAATAGCTAGACATATTACCTAGAGGTGAGAATTGGCTTGGTAATATCTAGAAGGATGTTCTATATAATGGACTAAGTAAATCAGATAGAGGTATCACCAAAAGAGTACTTTTACTAATAGTGTAGAAGCCAAAATTAGCCTACAAATTTCAAAGTCAATTTTGGAGGCCTAAACAAATGAATTAGGCCTCAAAAATAGAAAGATTCCTCCTTTAGTGAGACGGGCTTACCTTCTTCTCTCCAACTATTCATCTCATATAAAGCTTCCAATAGTACCTCACCCATGTGATTTTGAGCTTCATACAAAAAGATTCTCTAAAGATTCCCTTTGTCACACCATTTGTAGTGTCGCATCTAGATTGCTTGGACACTAGAGTTCTAGTGATAGTAGCTAGAGGTATTTTGGCAATTACTCATAGACTACTTTTTGACGTTCAGATTTTGTGTTGAGAGTACTGACTTCATGGCTGGGCCCACCGTCACTTGCACTATCCGCACCGTCAAGTGTGCCATCAATGGGACCATTGGGATGAGACCTAGGTCAAAATCAGGAGTATACCTTGGAAGTGCAGCTCCAGAGAGCTCACTTCTTTGATGTTGAGCCTTTGAGTTCTTGGCTAGAGTGGACAGAAAGCCGGCGGGTGTCACTTGGATTCTCTTAGCTAGAGTGGGTGTGGCTTGATTGTAATCAGTGCATTGTTGTTGGCAAGTTCTTGAGGATCAGATCAAGTATTGATTTGAGTTCAATTGATTCAAGTTGTAAACGATTCAATTACATCAAAGAAGTGAGTTAGAGGAAATTGAGTGTAGGAACTACGAGTGTTTGTGGTATCTCCAAGCTCGATGGAGCATGGTGTTTTGACCGAGTAGTTCAGATTTCCCTAAGAGAGAGTGTGTGCAGAAGCAATGGCAAAATTTGGAGCTAGGGAGAAGCAATTTTCAAGCAATAGTTGTGATTTTGAGCTTAGGATCAATTTGCCACGAGTTGAGCTCAAAAACTGAAATTAAAGGTGGAGTTAGGAGCACATCCTTGCAAATTAGAGATTGGATGAAACCTAATTTTCCAATTTGGTTCAAGTGAAGAGTTAGTAGAGGATTTGGCGGTTAGCCATTTTTAGAGATTTACGTCAAATTTTATGTCAGATTTATATCAGATTTTATGTCAAGTTTTGGGAAGGATTTATGGCAGTTTTTGGCAAGAAGAACTTTGATCCGCTCCTTGGTGATCCTTGTAGCTCAAGAAGTAGATAGGTATTCCAATTATGTCAAATGCCAAATGGTGGTAGAGTCAATCCTATGTTGATTTATGAGATGGAGTGTTTTCATTTAGCATTCTTGTGATTTGACCCCCTCCATTTTATGCTTCTTGCTTGTGCACCATGTTTGTATGAGGTGCCCTAAATTTTGAGCGTTGGTGCTCTGGTGTGCTCTTGGTAGTAAGGTTAGAGTGATGACCAATCAAACTACCTTTGTTTCTCTCTGATGAGGCAAGAAGTGATGACTTGCAGACCGTGAGAGTGCATGTTGTGATGGCAGGTTACATGTTGCCCTTGCCACTAGTGTAGTTGTATCAATTAGAGTTACATTAGTGGGTAATGTTCTATTAGGTTTGGCACTTGGTGGTGCTTGGTTGGTGTTGGCAGTTGGTGGGATACTTGTTGTTGCAATTTGCGGTTGCGGTTACTTTGTCACTACGGAGTTCTTTGGGGATTCCAGAGGAGACAGCCCTATAGTACACAATAGGTTTACTTGGAGTGGCGCTTGATATCAACCTGTATCGTAGGTCCCAGTGAGGGAGGAGATTGACTTTGAGTTGGAGTTTGACACAAGAGTTGATTTAGTTGAGAGTGCACTTGGCGTGTCTGCACCATTATTGTGGGACATTGATGAGATTTATGGGGCCTCCAAAAGCCCAAGGCGTTACTTTGGTACTGTGGGTACCATTGAGTTAGATGACTTCATCTAGGAGTTTGATAGTTGGTGTGATCTGCAATAGATGCAAAACCTGACTTTGTTTACACCCTTCATGGCATGGAAGGGGTTGTTTTAGCATTTCCAAGGTCTATTGATGGACAACTACCATGGGTTAAGGAGAGCTCACTTGGAGGAGATTGAGTTATAGAGATAGTATTGGTCTTTGAACTATGTCTCCATCACTTCAGGCTTGGTTGCCTATGACAACCCGAAAAATATCACTTTTGCGGTAATTGGGTAAGTAAAGTTTGTTCCCGCAGAGATATGAGTCAGAAATATCCAAATACAAAGTCAAACAGTAACACTGTAGTTCTTCTTGGTTGCATCTTTAATCTCTCAGGTAGAAACCACACCCAAAAGAGAGTAACAAGCACTGATTTGCAATCTTGTCCCGAATTAACACTCCATAATCACAACTCCATCAAATCTTTCCAAATAATCTTGATTGTGATGATTTAGGCTCTCCCAAAAACAACACTTCACTGCAAAACAACTTTGCCTCAGAATTGTGTTCCACCCCTCCATTGAAGGCACAACTTCCTTGATAAAAATTGCTTCACATCAACTTCACACTACACTCACAAATGCAGAATACTACCAATACTACAATTCCTCTCAGATCTGTCAAGGCATTGCTCTGATTGCACTTCACTCAAGATCAAACACACAAAATGAAGATCAAGGCTGTGGAATCTAACATTCACTAATTCTAACAAGCACTCTGACTTGCACTTCAAATTTCTCCAAACACTCACAATTACAAACACAAAGTTGATACTCGGAATCAAGCTTAAGCGACGAGCACTACTTCACAGCACTTCGCTTTATCTATTCTCAAAATTATGAGCACTAAACAACATCTGATTGCAAATGCTACTCTTAAATAGTAAAGCAATTGACATTTATCTTCCTAATACACCTCTTCCTAATGCCTCTACGAACCTGCAGATCCAAAATGACAATGCCCCTCTTCATATCTGCCTATTCAAATCTCAAATTGGTTACTAATCCGATCTGATGTCTACTTCGTCATCGGCTTTCAAATCCAAACCCAAAGTAAATTTACTTCCTACTGCTCTATCTTTGGGTTTCACAACTTCTGATTCTTCTACTAGATCCAGCAATTCTCATTCTTGATCTGAAATTCCACCAGTGGGTAACTTATCTAACTCCTTATCTCCCAACGCACTCTTCTCTAATGTCTCTATCACTAACTCCGAAGTCATTTTTACTCCTACTTCGTCTACTTCGGGTTTGGCTCTAATATCCTTCCAAAGTTTGTCTATCTCCAACTTTACTTAGTCTAATCTAATCATAATATTATCTTCTACTTCTAATATCTTCCTATCTACACGAGTTCTTAGATTGATCAACAAGGCATTCAAATCCGTGTCTTTTGTCTATCTTTGCCTTGTCTCTTGCACCAACAACTTCAACTTGTGCAGCTTCGTTTCTTCAATCCAAACGCTGGCCTTTGTACTTAACATTGTGTTCATCCTAAGGACAATCTCCTTCAATGGCTCCAATCGCATCTTTCTTTCTCGCTCTAGATCTGCAAGCCAATCCTCTCTGTACATCTCCAACTCCGCTTCAAACTCGGCTTTCACCGTTTCTTTCTCCTTCTCCTTCTGTTCAATCTTCTCCTCCTGATTACAAAGTAACTCTTGTAATCTCTCTTCTTCCCTATATCTTACTTCCAACTCCCTTTGCCAGAGTTTCTTCTTCTTCTATGCTCTCCATGACTCTATCGAGCTCTTGTTCCTTTGCTGCTACCCTCGCCATAGCATGGATAAGTTCTACTCTTGAATCAACAAACTGTTGCTTCAAAATCTCATACTCTACTACTTGTCTTTCCCTTTCCCTCTTCTTCACAAGCTCCTCTCAATACATCACTTCTCTCTTCAAGTCTTCATTTACTTGAGTCTTCATTACTGCCTCCACTCGCAGTACTTCCTTTTCCTCCTCACCTCGGGTTGTAATCTTCTTCAACTCCGAGTTCTCTTCTTCTAATCTCAATAACACCTGCAAGACAATCTTCACTTCTGGACAAGTCGACTGCATTTCCTTCTTCCTGTGCTCCAACTTCATCAGCAATGGGCACACAATCCCATAGATTCCACACCATTTGTTGCGTCCTTTCATGGAAGCACCTTGCTCAATTGATTGGTTCTCCTACAAACAGTTTGTGAAAGAACACCGCTTGGTATTTCATCACATACGCTGTTCTCTCTGGCTTCAGGATGGCCATGAGAGCACTCATGATCCCTCTCTTCACTGGATCCTTGTAACTCTCAACCTTGTATCCGTTCTTTGTTCTCTTCAAAGAAAAAGCGTCTCTCACTTCTTGAGTTTCTTCTGCTACTTCTCTCTTACCCAAGAATGTGGCACCCTACTCTGCGCATGCTTCTCTCCCGAGCACTAATCTCCAATCCGACTCTGTCCAACGAGCTAGATTTCCTCTCTTCCCCTCTTCCTCGGGGCCATCGAGACACTTGCTCTCGATAATCTCAGTCATGAAACCTGGAAAACTGACATTCTAGTTCCAGGCCAAGAACGTAATCCAAAGTCGGCTCAAGACTTTGATTCTTGCGATTATGTCTAACCTCCGAATCACATGATTCCTCATTGCAAGTTCGGAGTTGTTCTTTCCTCCTCCCAGCTCTCCTACTTTCTCACTGTCTCTTGGTTTCACTCTCTTGACTTCTCCCTTACACACTAGTGCGTCTTCAACTCTATTTCCCTTCCCACGATCACATGTAGGACGACTTCTCAACAGAGAAGGAAAATTGGTTGACATTGCTTTGTCGTGAGCCCAATTTTTATAGAGTTGCGCTTTCTTTATCTCTCTTCAATTCGAGTTTCTATTGAGAAATCACACCTCCTACATGTGCCTATCACTATCAATCGTACTTCATGCGTATGGGCCACCAATTTTGAATGGTCCTTTCTTGAATTTCTCACCCCAACAAAAGGTTGTTAGACTGACTTTGCCTCGGGTTGAGCTCCCCCCGATACGAAGACTCCTTACTTTGGGTTGTATGCTGATAGGGCATTTTTGAGTACTTTGCCTTATGACCTGAAGTCACTTTACTTCGGGTTTCATCCTGAAGACTCTTTTCTTTGCCTTCTTTGGCCATACAGGCACAATATGACTTCTCTATACACTTCTTCTTCTCTATTTTGAAAAAAAAAATGTGGGCACCACATTGCCAAGGGTAGATTTGCTTTAACCACAAGTTCTAGCTCAAGTAGTGTTGGTGGAGCTAATGGAGGTGCACTAGCTAGAGATAGTGCTACCACAAGTGGAGGTACTGTTGCAAGAGGTGGTATGGTACTAAGGTTTAACTCTATGATGGAGTTCTTCTAGTATTTGAGGCAAAACTACCATGGAGTGCGGATTGACAAGCTGAGGAGCTTGCAAGAGTTCTAGCAGAAGGTTGGAGAGAGCATATGCAAGACATACACTCGGATGAGAGGGCTGATCAATTTCACTCAGGGAGTTATTGAGGCCTAGGCAGTCTAGTTTTGGTATGGGATACTAGATAGGGAATTGCAACATAGAGTTCATGATGTTATGTTGTTATAGGCTACTTCACTCACTTTGGCAGTGTTCGTTGGTTTGGTTAAGCATATTGAGCTTAACATGGTGGAGGAGAGAGTGGTGACATCTGGATTTGGTAGGGAGACCTCATCCATAGTTGTTACTTCTTCTAGTGAGTGCAGTAGAGTGCACCACGCTTAGTTGGTTTTTGAGGATGGGGTGGACAACCCAAATCCTACGGAGCAAGTGGAGGGCCTACTATAGTTAGACCCTTACCTTCATTTTTGGGTCAGCAACAACCAATGAGTAGTGGTGTTGCTTGTTGGACTTGTGGTGGACTTCACCATAAGAGAGAGTGTGCTCAAGGCAATGGACCTGATACCTCTGGTGCATCACAACCAACACCGAGGCAGTGTGAGCATTGCCACAGGTTTGGTCACACTAGTGACCGGTGCTTTGACCTACACCTAGAGTTATGAAGTGGTAGGGCTGCTATGGCAGGAGGTAGAGGAGCTCCAAGTCATGGAGGACGAGGTGGTAGAGGATCTACACCTAGTACGGGTGCAGTACCTGCCTTTACTTTTGAAACAACTATGGCTACTTGGCTTGAGCAATTGGAGCAGAGATTGGCTAATATGGCTATTACTCATAGGAGATCATATTCAGGTGTTGAGGCTTCCACCTCATATGCTGGTGATAGAGATGCTTTTGACTTCATGTGCGGGGCAACATAGGTGGATGCATCTACAACAGTGACTAGGAGTGCAGTACGTGCTCTAGAGCCTAGAGGAGCATCAACGGAGTTGGACCCACAAAGAGGAAAGGTTGGGAGACAAGTCAAACTTCCCTAGCTTTCATGCTATCTGAGGCATTGCAGACAACATCCATGGCTCCTAGACGTCCCAGTGCAGGTGTGGTAGGTAGGTGGTGATGGAGTGGATGATAGACTACCTACTAGTCAACCACCTACTACTACACAGACTAACTCTAGCATGATGTTAGGGGCGGCTCAACTGATTATGCGGTGCTCTTTGTTTTTAGCTAATGACATGTTTACATTGGGAGTTGACCTAACCCAAGTGTTCCGGTTAGCTGCCACACTTTGTGAGAGTAAAGATGATGCGGTTCCTACTACTAGAATAGAGGTGGTTGATAATGGAGCTGACTTGGTTGAGGAGCATGGGATTCATTCAACAACTAGTGGTTTATGGTAGGTAGCAACGGCTAGATTGGAAGAGTTGCCAACTAGACTGGCCTTTGAGAGAGCGCGGTTCACACCTGGTGTTGTCCTATTGGATAACCAAAGGGGAATTTTCCATTTGGTGAGACTTTCAAGGAAGGTTTATACACCATAGAGAGTCTTGTTAGACTCTGGTCTGTAGCCCCATATGTTGGGGAAGGTTGCAATAGTCAATCTGGAGTTACAAAAGGCCGATGTGGAGAGGTGTCTATTTCAGGTCCAAACATCTCTAGGTGTTGGTTCAACATAGTATATCACACGTGGGGAGCTTGTTGTCCAAGTTCAGCCTGGTCATCCAACTAATAGCTTGATGGTGAGAGCACAAGCTATTACGACAATAGTTGAGTCATACGATGTGCTAGTTGGGAGAGCAATGTTATACTCCATGGGTTTCAGCATTGACTATTGGGAGGAAACAATCTCATATAGACCAGGTTGGCAGTGTGGTGAGGGGTGGGTATGTTGCTTACCAATATGTTTTAGTAGTGGCAATCTTGGCTCACTACAGTTTGGGACCATGGCAACATCAATTTTAGCTTTTAGTGCTGCAATTACTTGGCTTGGTGACTTGTTGGAAGGAATGCTCATGCATAGGATACTCTAGTACTAGAGGAGATCACTTGGATTTGGAGTACAAGTGGGACTGTTCTATCCACCTTGGATGTTCCATTGTGGAGTTCAGAGGAAGCATTGCAACAACATGCAAATCAATTGGTGCAACAGGCTTTGAGTGGAGCCTTCGTACCATCAAGAGATGAGTGTGAGGATGGGCATCCAGAGTAGATTACTTTGACACCTCTGGATACCACACTCATTGCTTGGTAGTATCTAGTAGAGGAAGTATGTCTATTGGAGTTGTTCGGTGAGGTTAGCACCGGACTAGCTGCGGTATTACAAGTGGGTATAGGAGTGTAGAGGTACTTGTATGTAGAGAGAGATGAGACTGCTAGGTGAGTCTCTCTACACCATATGGCACACTTGGCCTATTGGTATCTTGAGTTATTACCAACGTCAACAGACAAAGATTACCAGAAGGTCCTACCAGCAAACATTTCCTTACTAGGAGCGCATGATCTGGAGAGACATGGGCCTATTCACTTGGTGATTTTTGGATGGCCATGTTAGGGACATACACGTATTGGCTAAGGCTTGGATCATTAGGATCCCCATTTTGGTGTGTTTTGGGAGATGTTACAAATACTACATCTCCAGGTTCATCAGTCCATTTCTCCAGCTTACATTTTGGAGAATGTTCCTTTGATTAGTGATTCTTATATCTAGGTGGTGGCGAGTAATATCAACCTCATTCTTGGATGGGACCTATTGTTTTATTAGATGCAGCCAGAGTAGGACCACCAGCTTATCATCTTCCTCTTTGGTAGATGAACCTCTTACCCAAAGAGGTTTTACAACGTGCATATGATGGGATTCAATAACTAGACCACATCCTTGTTGATGACATCTTAGATGTTGAGCATCACTCTCAAATGGTGGTAGTGGCTGATAGGTCACCTATGGCAATGGTGAACCTATTTAGATAGGTTAGAGCCACATTTCTAACACTCATGAGTTTCCTAGGATCTCATGCTTTTTGAGAGAGAAGACATGGACTTGTTTGGGACTCACAATTACAGTAGTGGGTGAAGCCTAATGCCAATGAGAGAGAGTAAGCAATGGGTTTTTGCACCGGTATTATTGCTGTTCTAGTAGTGTCAAAGACATCCAAGCATCAGGTGTTAGGTCAAGCTATGGACCTAAACTATTTGACTTGGATTGTGAGCCTTGGCTTGGCAAAGTAGCAAAGGATGCACTTGATAGGCATCACCACTCAAACACTTGTGAGCCTTATGCCTATCACAACAATTCAAGCACATGTTGGGGGCAATGGACCGAGTGGACATGGTATTCTTGGGAAACAACAAGTGGCTACTAAGGAGAGTGGTCTACTTGGAGTCCATCCAGGTGAGCATGGTCTACTTGGATTACACCCTTGGTCTACTTGGTATGCATCTAGAGGACGTATGGAGCTTACAGCCAGATCAGAGCAAGTTTTTCACATTAAGGTTGGGACCTCTAGTGGTTGGGAGCATGACACTACTACTTCCAAGGGTCCAGTCTAGTAGCCAATTAGTACATCTTCCACTCCTATGATAGTTATAAAGGATACTTGGGAGCCAAATCTTGGACCCAAGCTTATTAGAGAGGAAAGACGGAGGGTTTGGAGGTTCTTGAGGAGCGACACGAGTTGTTTTGCCTTCAATATGAAGGATTTGGGTGCTTTGAAAGGACCTGGTATACGGATTGAGCTGACTAGCAACACACAAGTTTTCCAAAGTCCTTATCGCTATAGTGACATGGAGAAGACATTGATTTAGAGCTAGAGTAGAGACCTTTTTGAGGTTGGTTTGGTGGAGATCTCACATGGAAAGTATGCATCAACTACAATGATGCCAGCCAAGAAGGATATGCATGGCAACTACACAAATAGGCAGATGTGTGGAGATTATCATCCTATCAACCGATAGACCAAGGCTGATTGATATGCCATCCCTACACCAGAGGAGATTGTTGATGCAATTGTGCATGCAAAGGTCTTTAGTACTTTGGATCTTTGAGTGGGATATCATCAGTTGCCGATCAAAGAGGAATACAAGTCCAAGACATCATTTTGGGCTATTGATCCTCAAGGCAAGGATATGTTATATCAATGGAGGTTCTTACCGTTTGGGTTAAAGAACGCTCTTGCCGAGTTCCAGAGGATCATGGATAGGATCCTAGCTGGATTGGATTTTGCTTGGTGCTATATTGATGACATATGGTCTATAACACTACTGTGGAGGAGCATGAGAGATGATTGTTGGAGGTGTTTGAGAGGTTGAGATCTCATGGACTCAAATTACATCCTAGGAAGTGTAGGTTCTTCCATGAGCAAGTTGAGTATTTGGGTCACACTATCTACCTTGGAGAACTTGGTGTTTAGTAGACCACGGTGGAGGCTATTGAACATATTCCTTGGCCCACGGATGTGAGTAGAGTGCAAGCATTCCTTAGGTTGGTGAACTTCTATCACCAATATGTTAGAGGATTTAGTGCCATTGCCAAGGCCTTGACAAAGCTGACCAAGCTTACACATGAGTGGTGTTGGGGAGATGAGCAAGAGAGAGCTTTTGCAGAGCTCAAGGAGAGGTTGACATCTGCTCTTATTTTGAGGAGACCAATCAAAAGATGACCATTTCAGGTTCATACTGATTGGAGTATGTTGGGGCTTGGAGCAATGCTCACCTAGCATGATGATGAGGGAAAGGAGTTTGTGGTAGCCTATGCTAGTAATTCCAACAATTCAGCGGAGGTGAAATATAGTTCATATGAGTGATGCCGATGGCCTTTGGGAACTTGGCAATTGCTCAGCATAGAGATACCTTATGCTATGCTACCATTTGAGGAAGAGGTTATAGACCCTCAATACGTCAATTTCATCCAAGAGACTATGTATATCTACAGCAGATAGCACCAATGACACTTGATGTTTTGACATGCCACACTATCTTGAGAGTGCGTGAGGTTTTGCCATCTAGGGTCCTTGTGTTGGAAGGACATGATGGTGTTGTTTAGAAGGATCATGTGTGCAATTGTACGCCATTCTACCTCCTAAACATTGATGGTACTATGGACCCAAACTTGGCACTTGTACATGCAGGCTTGAGGTGTATGTTATGTGGCTCTTTTGGTGGAGCTACTACAATGTTAGTGTGTGATAGTTGTTCAAGAGGATGGCATATGGCATGTATGACTCTTCCTCTCATGATGGTTCCTCAAGGATAGTGGTTATGTCCTAGATGTACTTGACCTATAGCTAGTTCATTCTTTATATGGTATAGATTGCAAACATACAACTAACAATGGGGCTCCATAGCACTCGGCCTCTTGATCTTTGCCCATCATAGGTATGCTATATAGTTGGAGTAGATGGCTATGTGGAGTTAGAGAGAACTTACCGCCAACTAGGGGGCAATTGTGGCCCTTTAGAGTTTATGTATGACTTATGTGTGAATTGTGCTATTAAAGTGTATGTTGTGTAGCAATATATATACGCATGATAGTTATCACTCGATTTGTAGTGTTGCATCTAGATTGCTTGGACATTGGAGTTCCAAGATAGTAGTTAGAGGCATTTTGGCAATTACACACAGACTACTTTCAGATGGTCAAATTTTGTATTTAGAGTATTGACTTCATAGTAGGGCCCACCATCACTTGCACCATCTGCACCGTCAGGTGTGCTATGGTACCCACATTTTTCATTTTGGACAAGTTTTGAAGAAGAAGTGCCTTGCTGAAACCAAACTAAAACCAAATGGAGAAGAAATGAGAGGAAATTTGTATTTTGATCAAGCCCAAGGAAGTCAACTTTTTGTCAAAGGAAGACAGACTCAGCTTGGATTGAAGGAGGGCAGACCTGAAGGAGGAATGGAAGTTATAGGTTATTCTTGCAGGGGCTGTATCTCACTGACAAAAAGTCCAAATCATGCATGCTATATCTCATTGGAAGCGCCTTGTTCAAGGCTTTCCATTGCCACAAAAAATCGCAAAGTTTGAAGGTCTGTAACAAAAGTTATAGGTATTTGAAGTTTTGGGAGTAGATGTATAAAGAAGTTTGGTGTCTTTGGATCAATGGGACTTGTGACTTTGGACTGCAAACTTTGGGCTTTGGACTTGAGACTTGAGACTTTGGACTTGAGACTTGAGACTTTGGACTTGAGACTTTGGACTTCAGGTTTACACAACTTTGGGTTAGAAGCTTCTTCGCCTCAAGATGAAGATGACTAGATCTGAGATAGTTGGACCTCGGAGTGCAATGAAGATGACTTTGGGAATCTTGCTAAAGGCATTAGAGAGAGTTAGGATAGAGGGAAAATAGATAGTTAGGATACCCATGACTTCAATTTCAGTTTTGATTGAAGATATGATAGAATTAGAAGAGAAATAACAGTAGTGAATAAACCCGAAGTGCAAGATTAGACTATAAGTGTCTTTGGGTCACTAACATGAGTGATTAGGGGAAAGTGGGTTACAAATTGAAGGTGTAGATAGTGTACTCATGATTTCAATTAAAATTCTTGATGAGGACATAATAGAATTAGCAAAGGAATTGATATTAGTTAGACCCGATGTTGTAGAAGTAGGAATTCAGGTGTCTTCGGACTTGTTATTTGACACATTAGAGAAGAGTTGGTCAAGAGATAAAGAAGTAGATGGATTACCCAAGAGCTTAATTGTAGTTCTTAGTGTAGAAGTAGTAGAAATAATGAAGGATTTGTTAGAATTAAATATACCCAAAGAAGGAGAAGTAATAGGAAGATCATTGGGTTTGAAAGCCGATGATGAGGTTGACATTGGATTGGAGTAGTAACAGTTTTGAGATAAGAAGAGGCAGATATGAAAAGTTGCATTGTTAGTTTGGATCTACAGGTTAGAAGAGTTGTTGTAGAATGCTATTTTTGTTAGTAATTGTCATTTGCTTCACTATTTAAGAGTGACATTTGCAATCATATGTTGTTTAGTGCTCATTATTTTTGAGAATAGATAAAGAAAAGTGATGTGAAACAGTGCTCGTTGCTTGAGCTTAATTCCAAGTATCAACTTTGTGATTGTGATTGTGAGTGTTGGAAGAATTTCAAAGTGCAAGTCAGTGTGCTTGTTGGATGTTGGATTCTGTAGCCTTGATCTTTACTCTGTGTGTTTGATCCTGAGTGAAGTGCAATTGGAGCAATGCCTTGACGATCTGAGAGGAATTGTAATGTTGGTAGTATTCTACATTTGTGAATGCAACATGAAGTTGATGTGAAGCAATTTTGATCAAGGAAGTTGTGCCTTCAGTGGAGGAGTAGAACACAATTATGAGGCGAAGTCATTTTGCAGTGAAGTGCTATTTTCGGGAGAGCCTAAATCATCACAATCAAGATTGTTTGGAAAGATTTGATGGAGTTGTGATTAAGTGTGACAAATTGTCGTGATGAGACTGCAAGTTAGTGCTTGTTACTCTCTTCTGGGTGTGGTTTCTACCTGAGAGATTAAAGATGCAATCAAGAAGAACTAAAGATTGTTACTTTGCTTCATATTTGTTTAATTCTAAATCATATCTCTACGGGAACGAACTTTACTTACCTGATTACCGTAAAAGTGATATTTTCCGGGTTGTCACATGTGCCATCAACGGGACCGTTGGGATGAGAACTAGGTCAAAATCAAGAGTATACCTTGGAAGTGCAGTTCTAGAGAGCTCACTTCTTTGATGTTGAACCTTCGAGTTCTTGGTTAGAGTGGATAAAAAGTTAGCAAGCATCACTTGGATTCTCTTAGCTAGAGTTGGTGTGGCTTGATTGTTATCGGTGCCCTATTGTTGACAAGTTGTTGAGGTTCAGATCAAGTATTGATTTGAGTTCAATTGATTTGAGTTGTAAAAAATCTGATTATTGTGGCACTTTAGAGTTTATGTATGACTTATGTGTGAGTTGTGCTTCTATAGTATATGATGTTGACAGTAAGGTATGTTGTGTAACAATGTATATATGCACAACACCTTTGGTCAAACCTATTTGATCAACTAGATAGGACAAGGACCAACATATCACCCAGCCATGCAACTAATCTAAGGGTGGTGCTTGCTAACATGTCACCAATCAATGTATCTAATTCAAAGGTGGAGCTTCTTTTGAAAGGATCCTCTTTGCTATATAATAAAGTCAAGGTGCTCCTTTGGAGCATCAAAGTATTGAGTATGAAGCTTTGAGTTTCTTCTCCTATGTTTCTCTTAAGATCTCCTATCCTCAAAAGATTATAGCGGTATCAAAGTAGGTGTTTCAAATCCAAGAGAGTGGATCACTCCTCTTGGAGGAACATAGGCTACTAAGACTAAGTAATTTTGAGGATAGAAATTGTAGTGCAATCAAAAGATTAGGAGTGTGTTAGAGAGAGGATGGGATGGCAGCTCCAAGAGGACAATATCCAACACCCCACTTTTCATTCTTGAATCCATTCTACATCAAGATTATATGCATCTAGCATGAGCAAGTAAGAGTATATCTTATTTTCCATTTTAGAGTAGAGTTCATAGATATAGTGATGAATTCACCAAACTCAATGATTTTGCTTCTAGTGATCTACAATAGAGAGTGGGATTTGATGATCTATATTATATTATGATCTAAATATAACAAATCCTCTCCTTTTCAATACTCAAGTAGAAATCCATTATGTGGTTAGACCAAAAGTAATGTTTAGAGATTTTGTAGTTGTCGTGCGTATATACATTGCTACACAACATACATCACTGTCAACATCATACACTATAGAAGCACAGCTCACACATAAGTCATACATAGACTCTAAAGTGCCATAATAATCAGATTGCTTACCACTCTCAACTCAACACAACTCAGATCAGTACTTGATCTGTCACTCTATAAACTGCCAACAATTGGGCACTGATTACAGTCAAGCCACACCCACTCAAGCATAGAGAATCTAGGTGATGCTCGCCGGCCTCTGTCCACCATAGCCAGGAACTTGAAGGCTCAACATCAGAGAAGTGAGCTCTCTAGAGCTCACTTCAAAACTATACCCCTGGACTCAAGCTAGCTCTAAAACCCTAACGGTCCCGCTGACGGCACACTTGACGGTGCAAAGTGACGGTGGGCCCTACCGTGAAGTCAATACCCTGAACACAAAATCTAAGGGTCAGAAAGTAGTCATTGAGAAACTGTTGAAATAACTCTAACTACTATCACTGGAACTCCAATGTTTGAGCATATAGATGCGGCACTACAAATGGCGTGATAGCTGTCGTGTGTATATACATTGCTACACAACATACATTGCTGTCAACATCATACACTATAGAAGCACAACTCACACATAAGTCATACATAGACTCTAAAGTGCCACAATCGCCCCCCTAGCTAGCGGTTAGGCCCCTCTAACTCCAGATAGCCATCTACTCTAAGTATATGGTATACCCTCTAATGGGCAAAGATCAAGAGGCCGGGTGCTATGGAGCCCCATCGTTAGTCGCCTGTCTGCAATCTATACCATATAAAGAATGAACTAGCTATAGGTCAAGTACATCTAGGACATAACCATTGTCCTTGAGGAACCACCGTGAGAGGAGGAGTCATACATGCCATATGCCATCCTCTCAAGCAGCTATCACACACTAACATAGTAGCATCTCCACCAGAAGAGCCACATAACATACACCTCAAGCCTGCACGTACAAGTGCCAAGCTTAGGTCCATAGTACCATCAATGTTTGGAAGGTGGCATGGCGCACAATTGTGCACATGATCCTTCCAAACAACACCATCACGTCCTTCTAACATAAGGACTCTAGATGGCAAAACCTCGCGCACTCTCAAGATAGTGCGGCCTATAGAAACATCAAGTGTCATTGATGTTGTCTATTGTAGATATATATAGTCGCCTGGATGAAATCAACGGATTGAAGGTCTATAACCTCCTCCTCGAATGGTAGCATAGCATAAAGTATTTCTATGCTGAGCAATCACCAAGTTCTCAAAGGCCATTGGCATCACTCTCTAAAAGATCTCTGCCCGTTGAGAACATGCGCTCATCCATACATTGGGGTCATCCAAGTCCAAAACTATAGTAGCATCTCGATGAATGGCCACAGGTAAATCAGGATCTTGTCCATAGAGTAGAAAGTATGGAGAGAAGGATGCTAAGGAGGCTTGCCGGCTGAACCAATAGCCCATGGCCAACCAAGGTAATTGGAGATCCCAATCTCCCAAGTGGCCTCTCTGCAAACCATACTTTCGCAATCCTCTCTTCACCGTCTGAACCACTCTCTTTGCTAAGCCATCTGCCTCAAGGTGATCTCAGGAAGTAGTACAATGATCAATCAAAGCCTTGTCACACAAGACCTGAAACTCCCCCAAGAACTCTGTACCTTGATCAGTCAAAACCTCAGCTAGTGCTGTGACAACTTGGCAAATATTACTTTTGCGGTAATTGGGTAAGTAAAGTTTGTTCCCGCAAAGATACGAGTCAGAATTGGTCAAATACAAAGCAAAGTAACAATATTCAGTTCTTCTTGGTTGCGTCTTTAATCTCTCAGGTAGAAACCACACCTAGAAGAGAGTAACAAGCACTGACTTGCAGCCTTGTCACAAAATAACACTCCTTAATCACAACTCCTTCAATTCTTTCCAAACAATCTTGATTGTGATGATTCAGGCTCTCCCGAAAATGGCACTTCAGTGCAAAACAACTTCACCTCAGAATTGTGTTCCACCCCTCCACTAAAGGCACAACTTCCTCGATCAAAATTGCTTCACATCAACCTTGCACTGCACTCACAAATGCAAAATACTACCAACAGTACAATTCCTCTCAGATCTGTCAAGGCATTGCTCTGATTGCACTTCACTCAGGATCAAACACATAGAATGAAGATCAAGGCTGCGGAATCCAACATCCAACAAACACACTAACTTGCACTTTGAATTTCTCCAAACACTCACAAACACAAATACAACATTGATACTCGGAATCAAGCTCAAGCGACGAGCACTACTTCACAACACTTCACTTTATCTATTCTCAAAAATTATGAGCATTGATCAACATGATACTGCAAATGCCACTCTTAAGTAGTGAATCAATCGACAAGTCTAACAACTATACCGTTCTACAACAACTCTTCTAACCTACAGATCCAAAATGACAATGCACCTCTTCATATCTGCCTCTTCAAATCTCAAATCTGTTACTAATCTGATCCGATGTCTACTTTGTCCTCGGCTTTCAAACCCAAACCTGAAGTAATTTTATTTCCTACTACTCTATCCTTGAGTTGTGTATTTTCCTCTTCTTCTACCAGATCCAGCAATTCTCTTTCATGATTTGAAATTTCATTAGTGAGCAATCTATCTAATTCCTTATCTCCCGACCCACTCTTCTCTAATGTCTCCAATGGTAACTCCAAAGACATTTGTACTCCCATGTTATCTACTTTGGGCTTTGCTCTAACATCTTTCTGAAGCTTTTCTATCTCTATTTTCACTAAGTCTAATCTAATCGCAATATTGTCTTCTACTTCTAAGATCTTCCTATCTACATGAGTCTCGAGACTTATCAGCAGCACGTTCAAATCTGTGTCTTTTGCCTATCTTTGCCTTGTCTCCTGCACCAACAATTTCAACTCGTGCAATCTTGTTTCTTCAATCCAAATGCTGGCCTCTGTACTCAACATTGCATTCATCCTGAGGACAATCTCCTTCAATCGCTCCAATCACATCTTCCTCTCTTGCTCTTGATCTGCAAGCTAGTCCTCCCTGTACATTGCCAACTCCGCTTCGAACTCGGCTTTCACCGTCTCTTTCTCCTTCTCCTTCTATACAACCTTCTCCTCCTAATTATGAAGTAACTCTCGTAATCGGTCTTCTTCTCGGTATCGTGCCGCCAACTCTCTTTGCCAGAGTTGCTTCTTCTCCTCGACACTCTCCATCACCCTATCGAGCTCTTGATCCTTTGCTGCTACTCTCGCCATAGCATGGATTACTTCTACTCTTGAATCAGCGAACTGCTGCTTCAAGATTTCATACTCTGCTACTTGTCTCTCCCTTGCTATGTCACTCTTCTTAACAAGATCTTCTTGATAACTCACTTCTCTCTTCAGGTCTTCAATTACCTAACTTCTCACCACTGCCTCTGCTTGCAGCTCTTCCCTTTCTTCCTCACCTCGGGTTATACTCTTCTTCAACTCTGAGTTTTCTTCTTCTAATCTTGCCAACACCTGCAATACAATTTTTACCTCCAAACATGTTGACTGCATTTCCTTCTTCTTGTACTCCAACTTCACCAACAATGAGCACACGATCTCCCACAGGTACTCCACTCCATCACTCGAGATTACTTCTTCTTTTGTGGACACTTCCCTTTGTACTTCCTGTTCATCCAATACTCACCTTCTTCTCTACAATCTTTGTATCGAAATCGAAGCCTCACTTCCTGAGCTTTCACCTACCTCTTCTTTTGCCCTACTCGGCCCTGCTTCGCACTTTGCCTTACGTCTTGAGCGAACTCCTCGCTGTACTGCAATCTTCTTCACTTCGGGCACCGTTACTTCATCTTCCAGCTGCATGTTGTCTTTGGCTTCCATCTCGGCTTGCACTTCTTCTTTGTATTCGTTAGCTGCTGGTGCCGATGTCATGTCTCCCGCTTCATCACTATTGCTGCTCGTATCTCCACTTTGCAGCGTTAGCTCAGGCTCCTCCTCGTGTTCCGAGTCTTCAATTTTGAGCTCGGCATCTCCTTCTGAGTCTTTGTCCTCCGACTCGATGACCACCATACCTCGCCTCAAGTTGCCTCTCTGCGTCTTCCGAGGTTTCTTTGTTTCTTTGGCGTCATCTTGCCGACCCCTCTTCTTTGTAGTCGGGGTACTCACTACGACCTCCACGTTCTTCCCCGTCTTTGCATAGTAGTCGTTAGTGCTCCTAATTTGCAGGATGTATTGCTGCTCCTCGACATTGACTTCCTTTCGTAAATCCGGATGGAAATGCGACACCATCTGAGTCCGCTCCGCCGATTTCAACAAGTTGAGCCCAAGGTAGAAGTGTGCTGCAAATGGCATGATATAGTGTGGAGGCGACTTATCCCGCAAATTCCACACCATCTGCCTTGTTCTTCTATGAAAACACCTCACCCAATTGATTGGTTCTCTTGCAAAAATTTTGTGAAAGAACACCGCTTGGTGTTTCATCACATATGTGGTTTGCTTCGGCTTCAGGATAGCCATTAGTGCACTCACGATCCCTCTCTTCATAGGGTCTTTGTAGCTCTCAACCTTATACCCGTTCTTTGTCCTCTTTGACGAGAAGGCATCTCTCACCTCCTAGGTCTCTTGAGCTATCTCTCCCTTCTCCAAGAATGTGGCTCCCTGCTCTGAGCCTGCTTCCTTCCCGAGTACGAGTCATCAATCCGACTCTGTCCAGCAAGCCGGATTTCCTCTCTTCCCTTCTTCCTCGGGTCCATCAAGACACTTGCTCTTGATGATTTTTGTCATGAATCCTGGAAAGCTTACATTCCAGTTCCATGCTAGAAATGTGATCCAAAGTCGGCTCAAGATTTTGATCCTTGCTATTACATCTAACCTCCAAATCACATGTTTTCTCACTACAAATTCGGAGTTCTTCTTTCCTCCTCCCATCTCTTCTACATTCTCAATCTCTCCCAATTTCACTCTCGCGACTTCTCCCTTGCGCACTAACACAATTCCAACTCTATTTCCCTTCCCACGATCACCTGCAACTCAACGGCAAAGGAAAATTACTCAACATTTTGTTGTTGCAAGTCCGATTTTTATAGAGTTGCGCTTCTTTGTCTTCCGTCACTTTGAGTTTCTACTGAGAAATCACACCTTCGGCATGCACCTGTCACTATCACTCAACCTTCACGCGTATGGGCCGCTGGTTTTTGAACGGCCCCTTCTTGAATTTCTTGCCCTAACAAAAGGCTATTAGACTGTCTTCGCCTCGGGTTGAGCTCTCCCCGATACGAAGACAATTTACTTTGGGTTGTGTGCTGATAGGGCATTTCTGAGTACTTTGCCTTATGACCCAAAGTCACTTTACTTTGGGTTTCATCCCGAAGACTCTTGTCTTTGCTTTCTTCGGCCATACAGGTGCAATACGACTTCTCTATACACTTCTTCTCCTTTATTTTGAAAAAAACAAAAAATGTGGGCACCACAAGTGCACCAAAATGACTAAGAACTTGATGCAGGAACGAGTAAGCTGTCCCTTCACTAGACTTGTTAGGAAGTGCCACCAACTCAATCCACTTGGAGAAGTGCTCCACCATCACCAAAACATACGGATGATGTCTCACTGTCAGCGGTAAAGGTCCAACAAAGTCCAAACTCTAACGATAACCCAATCCTATGATAATTGTGGCATAGGAGCATTGAATGATGCTCTAACTCGGTCACAAACCACAAATCTGGCAACAAACTGCTGTACCTTGGTCTGCATACCGTGCCACCAATAATGACTCTAGAGTAAGCTATATGTATGCTCTACTCCAAAATGTCCTAGCTCCTCATAAGCATGACAGACCAACTGTGGTCTCTGAGATGGAAGTGATACTCCTTGCACTCTACCATCCTCCCATACACGCAAAAGGTGTCTACCCTCCAATCTGAACTGTCTGGCTCGCTGAAGAACACGGTCTCTCTCCTTGGCCCCAACTGTGCCACCCACAACACTAGTGCAAAGATAGTCCATCACTAAGACATCATCATGAATGTCTCGCTGAACTATACCAATATCTTCACTCTTTGGATCTGTGACCTCAATAACTCCTCTTGTATGCGCTGAGAAAGATACCACCAAAGCCTCTACAAATATACACAAAAAGGCCGATGCATGCCAACTTGGCACCATCTCCTCATCTGTCTCACCATGCCAACGTGCTCCGGTCTGATCCTGCTGGCTAGGACATGGGTTTCTACTCAACCCATCTGCATCATGGTTCACCACTCCAGGTCTGTGAACAACCATGAAATCATACTCTGTGGTGCTCACATTTTTGTTTTTTCAAAATAAAGGAGAAGAAGTGTATAGAGAAGTTGGATTGCGCATGTATGGCCAAAGAAGGCAAAGAAAAGAGTCTTTGGGATGAAACCCAAAGTAAAGTGACTTCGGGTCATAAGGCGAAGTACTCGGAAATGCCCTATCAGCATACAACCCGAAGTAAATTGTCTTCGTATCGAGGGGAGCTCAACCCAAGGCAAAGACAGTCTAACAACCTTTTGTCGGGGTGAGAAATTCAAGAAATGACCGTTCAAAAACCGGCAGCCCATACACGCAAAGGTTGATTGACAGTGATAGGTGCATGCAGGAGGTGTAATTTCTTGGTAGAAACTCAAAGTGACGAAAGACAAAGAAGCGCAACTCTATAAAAATTGAACTTGCAATGACAAAATGTCGAGTAATTTTCCTTTGCCGTTGAGAAGTTGTCTTGTAGGTGATCGTGGGAAGGGAAATAGAGTTGGAATCGTGGTCGTGCGTAAGGGTGAAGTTGCGAGAGTGAAATCAAGACATAGTGAGAAGGCAGAAGAGATGGGAGGAGGAAAGAAGAACTCCAAATTTGCAATGAGAAATCATGCGATTCAGAGGTTAGATGTAATAGCTAGGATCGAAGTCTTGAGCCAACTTTGGATCACATTTTTGGCATGGAACTGGAATGTAAGCTTTCCAGGTTTCATGAAAGAAATCATCGAGAGCAAGTGTCTCAATGGACCCAAGGAGGAAGGGAAGAGAGGAAATCCGGCTCGCTGGACAGAGTTGCATTGGAGACTCATACTTGGGAAGGAGGCAGGCTCGGAGCAAGGAGCCATGTTCTTGGGGAAGGGAGAGATAGCTCAGGAGACTCAAGAGGTGAGAGACGCTTTCCCTTCAAAGAGAATGAAGAATGGGTATAAGGTTGAGAGTTACAAGGATCCAATGAAGAGAGGGATTGTGAGTGCTCTCATGGTAATCTTGAAGCTGGAGAGAACAACTTATGTGATGAAACACCAAGTGGTGTTCTTCCATAAGTTGTTTGCAGGAGAACCTATTAATTGGGCGAGGTGCTTCCATACATCCTGCAAATCAGGAGCACTGACGACTACTACGCGAAGATAAGGAAGAACGTGGAGGTTGCAATGAGTACCCCAAATACAAAGAAGAGGAGTCGGCAAGGTGAAGCCAAAGAGATGAAGAAACCTCGGAAGACACGAAGAGGCAACCCAAGGCAAGGAATGGTGGTAATTGAGTCGGAGGACAAAGACTCAGAAGGAGATGCCGAGCTCAAGACTAAAGACTTGGAACACAAGGAAGAGCTTGAGCTAACGCTGCAGAGTGGGGATACGAGTAGTGATAGTGATGAAGGGGGAGAAATGACATTGGCTCTAGTGGCTGAAGAAGTAGAAGAAGAAGAAGTTCACACAAAGATGGAAGCCGAAGATAATACACAGTTGGAAGACAAAGTAACTGTGCCTGAAGAAAAGAAGATTGTAGTACAGCAAGGAGTTCGCTCAAGACGTAAGGCAAAGTGTGAAGCGGGGCCAAGTAAAGAAAAAGACAATGTAAGCGAAAGCTCGGGAAGTGAGGCATCAATTCCAATACAAAGATTGCAGAGGAGAAGGCGAGTATTGGGTGAAGAAGAGGTAAAGGAGATTTCTATGCCAGAAGAAGTAGGTGCAAGAAATGGAGTGGAGTACCTGCGGGAGATCGTGTGTCCATTGTTGGTGAAATTGGAGCACAGGAAGAAGGAGATGCAGTCGACTTGTCCAGAGGTGAAGACTGTATTGCAGGTATTAGCGAGATTAGAAGAAGAGAACTCGGAGTTGAAGAAGAGTATAACCCGAGGTGAGGAGGAAAGGGAAGTGTTGCGAGCGGAGGCAATGGTGAGAAGTCAAGTAATTGAAGACCTGAAGAGAGAGGTAAATTATTGAGAGGATCTTGTGAAGAAGAGTGACGTAGCAAGGGAGAGACAAGTAGCGGAGTATGAGATCTTGAAGCAGCAGTTTGCTGATTCAAGAGTAGAAGTAATCCATGCTATGGCAAGAGTAGCTGCAAAGGATCAGGAGCTTGATAGAGTGATGGAGAGTGTTGAGGAGAAGAAGCAACTTTGGCAACAAGAGTTGGCGGCACAATATAGAGAAGAAGACCAATTACGAGAGTTACTTCGTAATCAGGAGGAGAAGGTTGTCCAAAAAGAGAAGGAGAAGGAGTCGATGAAAGCCGAGTTCAAGGAGGAGTTGGCAATGTATCAAGAGGACTGGCTTGCAGATCGGGAACAAGAAAGGAAGACAAGATTGGAGCCGATAAAGGATATTGTCCTCTAGATGAATGCAATGTTGAGTACAGAGGCCAGCGTTCAAATTGAAGAGACGAGACTGCACAAGTTGAAATTGTTGGTGCAAGAGACAGGCAAAGACAGGCAAAAGACACTGATTTGAATGCCTTGTTGATTAGTTTAAGGACTTGTGTAGACAGGAAGATTTTAGAAGTAGAGGATAACATTTCAATTAGATTAGACTTAGTGAAAATAGAGATAGAAAAGCTTTGGAAAGATGTTCAAGCAAAATCCGAAGTAGATAACGTAGGAGTACAAATGTCTTCAGAGTTACCGATGGAGACATTAGAGAAGAGTGGGTCGGGAGATAAGGAGTTAGATAGATTACCCACTAGTGGAATTTCAGATCAGGAAAGAGAATTGTTGGATCTAGTAGAAGAATTAGAAGTGGTGAAACCCGAGGAAAGAGTAGAAGGAAGTAAATTTACTTTGGGTTCGGGTTTGAAAGCCAATGACGAAGTAGACATCAGATCGGATTAGTAACAGATTTAAAATTTGAAGAGGCAGATATGAAGAGGTGCATTGTCATTACGGATCTGTAGGTTAGAAGAGTTGTTGTAGAACGTTATAGTTGTTAGAACTGTCAATTGTTTCACTATTTAAGAGTGGCATTTGCAGAGAAATGTTGTTCAGTGCTCATAATTTCTGAGAATAGACTTCCTTGATCTTCATTCTGTGTGTTTGATCTTGAGTGAAGTGCAATCAAAGCAATGCCTTGACAGATTTGAGAGGAATTGTAGTGTTGGTAGTATTTTGCATTTGTGGGTGCAATGCAAAGTTGATGTGAAGCAATTTTGATCAAGGAAGTTGTGCCTTCAGTGGAGGGGTGGAACACAATTCTGAGGCAAAATTGTTTTGCAATGAAGTGTCGTTTTTGGGAGAGCCTGAATCATCACAATCAAGATTGTTTGGAAAGAATTGAAGGAGTTGTGATTAAGGAGTGTGAATTTGTGACAGGACTGCGAGTTAGTGCTTGTTACTCTCTTCTGGGTGTGGTTTCTACCTGAGAGATTAAAGACACAACTAAGAAGAACTGAAATTGTTACTTTGCTTTGTATTTGACCAATTCTGTGGTGCCCACATTTTTTGTTTTTTTCAAAATAAAAGAGAAGAAGTGTATAGAGAAGTTGAATTGCGCCTGTATGGCCAAAGAAGGCGAAGAAAAGAGTCTTTGGGATGAAACCCAAAGTAAAGTGACTTTGGGTCATAAGGTGAAGTACTCGGAAATGCCCTATTAGCATACGACCCAAAGTAAATTGTCTTTGTATCGGGGGGAGCTCAACCCGAGGCAAAGATAGTCTAACAACCTTTTGTTGGGGCAAGAAATTCAAGAAGGAGCCATTTAAAACCGGCAGCTCATACGCGCAAAGGTTGATTGACAGTGACAGGTGCATGCTGGAGGTGTGATTTCTCGGTAGAAACTTGAAGTGACGGAAGACGAAGAAGCGCAACTCTATAAAAATCAAACGTACAACAACAAAATGTCGAGTAATTTTCCTTTGCCATTGAGAAGTTGTCTTGTAGGTGATCGAGGAAAGTGAAATAGAGTTGGACTTGTGTTAGTGCGCAAGGGAGACGTTGCGAGAGTGAAATCAAGAGAGAGTGAGAAGGTAGAAGAGATGGGAGGAGGAAAGAAGAACTCCAAATTTGCAGTGAGAAATCATGCAATTTGGAGGTTAGACGTGATAGCAAGGATCAAGGTCTTGAGCCGACTTTGGATCACCTTTTTGGCATGGAACTGGAATGTAAGCTTTCCAAGATTCATGATAGAAATCATCAAGAGTAAGTGTCTCGATGGACCCAAGGAAGAGGGGAAGAGAGGAAATCCAGCTTGTTGGACAAAGTCGGATTGGAGACTCGTACTCGGGAAGGAAGCAGGCCCGGAGCAAGGAGCCACGTTCTTGGGGAAGGGAGAGATAGCTCAAGAGACTCAAGAAGTGAGAGACACTTTCTCTTTGAAGAGAACGAAGAATGGGTATAAGGTTGAGAGTTACAAGGATCCAGTGAAGAGAGGGATTGTGAGTGCTCTCATGGCAATCTTGAAGCCAGAGAGAACAACTTATGTGATGAAACACCAAGCGGTGTTCTTCCATAAACTTTGCAGGAGAGCCAATTAATTGGGCGAGGTGCTTCCATGGGAGGACAAGACAGATGGTGTGGAATTTGCAGGATAAGTCACCTCCACACTACATTGTGCCGTTTGCAGCACATTTCTACCTCAGGTTGAATTTGTTCAATTCGGCGGAGCAAAGCAGAATGGTGTCTCATTTCCATCCCAACTTGAGAAGAGATGTCGACGTGGAGGAACAACAGTACATTCTCCAAATCCAAAGCACTTATGAATACTACATGAAGAAGGGTAAGAGCGTGGAGATAGAAGCGAGCACTCCAAAATTGAAGAAGAGAGGTCGGCAAGGTGAAGCCGAAGATAGCAAGAAACCTCGGAAGATGCAGAGAAGTAACCCGAGGTGAGGTATGGTGGTGATTGAGTCGGAGGATGAAGACTTAGAAGGAGACGCCGAGCTCAAAATGGAAGACTTGGAACACGAGGAGGAGCCGGAGCTAATGTTGCAAAGTGGAGATACGAGTAGCGATAGTGATAAAGGGGAAGAGATGACATCGGTGCCGGCGGCTGACAAATACAAAGAAGAAGTGCAAGCCAAGTTGGAGGCCAAAGACAACACATAGTTGGAAGACGAAGTAACTGTGCCCGAGGAAAAGAAGATTGCAGTACAGCGAGGAGTTCGCTCAAGACGTAAGGTGAAGTATGAAGCGGGGCCGAGTAAAGCAAAGGAAGAGGTAGGAGAAAGCTCGAGAAGTGAGGCATCAATTCCAGTACAAAGACTGCAGAGGAGAAGGCGAGTATTGGGTGAAGAAGAGGTAAGGAAGGAGATTTCTACGCAAGAAGAAGTAGGTGCAAGAAATGGAGTGGAGTACCTACAAGAGATTGTGTGTCCATTATTGGTAAAGTTGGAGCATAAGAAGAGGGAGATGCAATCGACATGTCCATAGGTGACGACTGTGTTGCAAGTATTAGCGCGATTAGAAGAAGAGAACTCGGAGTTGAAGAAGAGTGTAACCCGAGGTGAGGAGGAAAGGGAAGTACTGCGAGCGGAGGCAGTAGAGAGAAGTCAGGTAATTGAAGACCTGAAGAGGGAAGTGAGCTATCAAGAGGATCTTGCGAGGAAGAGTGACATAGCAAGAGAAAGACAAGTAGCAAAATACAAAATCTTGAAGCAACAGTTTGCTGATTCAAGATTAGAACTTATCCATGCTATGGCAAGGGTAGCATCAAAGGAACAAGAGCTTGATAGAGTGATCGAGAGTATTGAGGAGAAGAAGCAACTCTGGCAACGAGAGTTGGCGACACGATATAGAGAAGAAGAAAGATTACGAGAGTTACTTTTTAATCAGGAGGAGAAGGTTGTCCAGAAAGAGAAGGAGAAGGAGTCGGTGAAAGCCGAGTTTGAGGAGGAGTTGGCAATGTATCAAGAGGACTGGCTTGCAGATCGGGAACAAGAAAGGAAGACAAGGTTGGAGCCATTGAAGGAGATTGTCCTCAGGATGAATGCAATGTTGAGTACAGAAGCCAGCGTTCGAATTGAAGAAGAGAGACTGCACGAGTTGAAGTTGTTGTTGCAGGAGACAAGGCGAAGATAGACGAAAGACACTGATATGAATGCTTTGTTGATCAAATTAAGAACTTGTGTAGACAGGAAGATATTAGAAGTAGAAGACAATATTTTAATTAGACTAGACTTAGTAAAAATCAAGATAGAGAAGCTTCGGAGGGATGTTAGGGAAAAACCCGAAGTAGATAACATAGGAGTCCAAATGTCTTTGGAGTTACCATCAGAGACATTAGAGAAGAGTGGGTCGGGAGATAAGGAGTTAGATAGATTACCCACTAGTGGAATTTCAGATCAGGAAAGAGAATTGCTGGATCTGGTAGATGAAGTAGGAGATATGAAACCCGAGGATAGAGTAGTAGGAAGTAAGATTACTTTGGGTTTGGGTTTGAAAGCCAATGAAGAAGTAGACATCGGATCGGATTAGTAACAGATCTGAGATTTGAAGAGGTAGATATGAAGAGGTGCATTGTCATTTTGGATCTACAGGTTAGAAGAGTTGTTGTAGAACGGTATAGTTGTTAGAACTGTCAATTGCTTCACTATTTAAGAGTGGCATTTGCAGTCAAATGTTGTTCAATGCTCATTATTTTTGAGAATAGATAAAGCGAAGTGCTGTGAAGTTGTGCTTGTTGCTTGAGCTTGATTCTGAGTATCAACTTTGTTTTGTGTTTGTGAGTGTTTGGAGAAATTTGAAGTGCAAGTCAGTGTGCTTGTTGGATGTTGGATTCCACGGCCTTGATCTTCATTCTGTGTGTTTGATCCTGAGTGAAGTGCAATCAAAGCAATGCCTTGAGAGATCTGAGAGGAATTGTAGTGTTGGTAGTATTCTGCATTTGTGAGTGTAGTGCAAAGTTGATGTGAAGCAATTTTGGTCAAGGAAGTTATGCCTTCAGTGGAGGGGTGGAACACAATTCTAAGGCGAAGTCATTTTGCAGTGAAGTGCCATTTTTGGGAGAGCCTGAATCATCACAATCAAGATTGTTTGGAAAGAATTGAAGGAGTTGTGATTAAGGAGTGTGAATTCATGATAAGACTGTGAATTAGTGCTTGTTACTCTCTTCTGGGTGTGGTTTCTACCTGAGAGATTAAAGACGCAACCAAGAAGAATTGAAATTGTTACTTTGCTTCATATTTGACCAATTCTGACTTGTATCTCTGCGGGAACAAACTTTACTTACCTGGTTACCGCAAAAGTGATATTTGCCGGGTTTTCACAAATTCTGACTTGTATCTCTGCGGGAACAAACTTTACTTACCCAATTACTGCAAAAGTATATTTGCCGGGTTGTCACATACTCCTGTAAAATCAGAGCCCATTGTGCAAGCTTCCTTGAAAGCTTGTCGGACTCCATCAACCACTTCAGTGGCTGATGATCAGTGATGAGAGTGAAGGGGTTACCAAATAAGTAACATAGGAAATGTGCTACTGCCCAAATTGTTGCCAAGCACTCTCCCTCATATGAACTATACTTCGCCTCCGCTGAATTGTTGGAGCGACTAGCATAGGCCACCACAAACTCCTTCCCTTCATCATCATGTTGGGTGAGCACCGCTCCAAGCCCCAACATACTCCAATCAATGTGAACCTGAAATGGTCGTCCCTTGATTGGTCTCCTCAAAATAGGAGTAGATGTCAACCTCTCCTTGAGCTCTACAAAAGCTCTCTCCTACTCATCTCCCCAACACCACTCCTGTGTAAGCTTGGTCAGCTTTGTCAAGGCCTTGGCAATGGCACTAAATCCTCTAACATAGCAGCGATAGAAGTTCACCAACCCAAGGAATGCTTACACTCTGCTCACATCCGTAGGCCGAGGAATACGTGCAATAGCCTCCACCTTGGTCTGTTGAACACCAAGTCCTCCAAGGTAGATAGTGTGACCCAAATACTCAACCTGCTCGTGGAAGAACCTACACTTCCCAGGATGTAATTTGAGTCCATGAGATCTCAACCTCTCAAACACCTCCAATCCTCATGCTCCTATCCAGTAGTGCTATAAACCAAAATGTCATCAATATAACACCGAGCAAAATCCAATCCAGCTAGGATCCTATCCATGACCCTTTGGAACTCAGCAGGAGCGTTCTTTAACCCAAATGGTAAGAACCTCCACTAATATAACACATCCTTGCCATGAGGATCAATAGCCCAAAATGCTGTCTTGGACTTATCCTCCTCCTTGATTGGCAATTGATGATATCCCACTCAAAGATCCAAAGTACTGAAGACCTTTGCATGCCCAATTGCATCAAAAATCTCCTCCGGTGTAGGCATGGCATACCAATCAGCCCTAGTCTGTAGGTTGATAGGATGGTAATCTCCACACATCCGCCTATCTGTATAGTTGCCATGCATATCCTTCTTGGCTGGCATCACTGTTGCTGATGCATACTCTCTATGTGAAATCTCCACCAACCTAGCCTCAAAAAGGTCACTACTCCGGCTCTGAATCAATGTCCTCTCTATATCAATATATCGATAAGGACGTCAGAAAATTGGTGTGTCGCTAGTCAGCTCAATCCGTATACCAAGTCTCTTCAGAGCACCCAAATCCTTCATACTGAAGGCAAAACAACTCGTGTGACTCCTCAAGAACCTCCAAACCCTCCGTCTTTCCTCTCCAATAAGCTTGGATCCAAGATCTGGCTCCCAAGTATCCTCTGTAACTGTAGTAGGAGTGGAAGACGTACTGACTAACTGCTACACTCGGCCCTTGGGAGCGATAGTGTCATGCTCCCGACCACTAGAGGTCCCAACCTCTGTGTGAAAAACTCCCTCCACTCTGGTTGCAAGCTCCACATGTCCTCTAGCTGCATCCCATGTGGACCAAGGGTGTAATCCAAGTAGCCCACGCTCACCTGGATGGACTCCAAGTAGACCACTCTCCCTAGTAGCTACTGGATGTGTCCCCAGAATACCATGTCCACTCGGTCCATCACCCCTAGCATGTGCCTGAATCGTCTCAATAGGCACAAGGCTCATAAGTGTCTGAGTGGTGATGCCTATCAAGCACATCCTACGCTGCTTTGCCAAGCCAAGGCTCACAATCCAGGTCAAACAATTTAGGTCCATAGCCTGACCTAACACCTGATGCCTGGATGCCTCTAACACTGGTGGAACAGCGGTTATACCGGTGCAAAAACCCATTGCCCGCTCTCTCTCATCAACATTGGGCTCCACCAACTGCTGTAACTGTGAGTCCCAAACAAGTCCAGGTCCTCCCTCTCAAAAAGCATGAGAGCCTGAGAAACTCATGAGTGTGGGAAATGTAGCTCTAGGCTGTCCAACTAGGTTCACCACTGCCATAGGTGACCTATCAGCCACTACCACTGTCTGAGACTGACGCCCAACATCCAAGATATCATCAACAAGAATGTGGTCCAGTCGTTGAATCTGATCATAAGCACGTTGTAGAACCTCTCTGGGTAAGAGGTTTGTCCACCAAAGACAAAGACGATGAGCCCGTGATCCCACTTTGGCTGCATCTCACAATACAACAGGTCCCATCCAAGAATAGACATGATGTGTACTCGCCACCACTCTAGTGCGAGAATCACCCATCAAAGGAACGTTCTCCAAAAGGTAAGTTGGAGAAACCGACTGATGAACTTGGAGATGTTGTAGTATCCGTAACATCTCCCAAAACACACCAGAACAAGGATCCTGAAGACCCAATCCTCTACCAGCACGTGTATGTCCCTGACATGGCCATCCAGAAATCACCAAGTGAATAGGCCCATGTCTCTCTAGGTCATGCGCCTCCAATAAGGAAATGTCTCATGGTAGGACCTTCTGGTAACCTCTGACTGCTGACATCGATAATAACTCCGGATACCGATAGGCCAAGTGTGCCACATGATGTAGAGAGACTTGCCTAGCAGTCTCATCCTTCTCTACATACAAGTACCTTTGTACTCATATACCCGCATGTAACACCGCAGCTAATCCGGTGCTGATCCTACCAAACAACTCCAATAGGCATATCTCCTCTATCGGATATTGCCAAGCAATGAGTGTGGTATCCAGAGGTGTCAAAGCAGTTGCCTTTGGAGGCTCATCATCACACTCATCTCCTGATGGTACAAGGGCTCCACTCCAAGCCTGCTGCACCAATTGATCTGCATGCTGCTGCAATGCCTCCTCTGAACTCCACAATGGAACATCCAAGGTGGATGGAACAATCCCACTCGTACTCCATAGCCGAGTGATCTCCTCTGGTACTAGAGTATCCTCTGCATGGGCGTTCCCCTCCAACAAGTCACCAGGCCAAGTAACTGCACCGCTGAAAGCTAAAACTGATGTTGCCATGGTCCCGGACTGTAACACCCATTTGTGCATGTGTGTGGTATTGTGATATTTAGCTTGGTATTACAAGTACTTAAGAGATATTATTTATATAGAGATAAAGGATGGTTCTATATTAGTCATGGTTAGCTAAAGTTAATCATAGCTAAGATAGAGGGGACTTTACTTTAGAGGAAGTAGAAAAGATGAGCACCACTATTTTGGATTTTAGTGTGTTGACTTGGTATTATTCCTAGGTGTTTGGCTTTGAGGAAAGAGTTGAGAACTCTTGGGCCCGCAAGCCTTTTTGTTTTGGATTCTTCTTTAGTCCAAGGATAGCCCATGTGAAGGAATCCTTGACTTAGTGGTTGGGTCAAGATAAGACCACATGCTTAGGGGAATATGCCCATGTGAATGGATATTCCTTTCTACTTTTTGACTTTACTTGACTTTTAGTCTAGTAACTTGAGTTACTACGGTAATTAGTAACTTTGGTATGTAACTATTTCACAAGTATATAAACAAGGGGTGAGGATGTACTCATCATCCTTTCATTTGCAACTATCTCTCTCTCATTGAGTTCTCTAGTGAGCAATGTCTTGAGTCTTGGAGTGTTAGCCTTGGAGGAGTATGATGGAGTTGGGGTTCCTTGCCTTCTTAGTCCATGGTGCGCTACCATAATAGCCATTAGAGGTTCATCTTGAGTGAGAGATAGGCCGACTCATAGGACTGTAGTGAGCCAAGACTGCCACTACTGAAGCGTACTGGTAGGTGACATACCCGTCCCTCACCAAACTGCCAACCAAGTCTATAAGTGGCTGTCTCCTCCCAATAGTCAATACTGAAACCCATGGGATATAACACTGCTCCCCCAACTAGCACATCATATGACTCAGCTATCATCGCAATAGCCTGATCTCTCACCACCGAGCTATCAATTGGATGATCAGGCTGAACTTGGACAACAAGCTCTCTACGTGTGATGTTGTGATAACCCGGCAAATATCACTTTTGCGGTAATCGGGTAAGTAAAGTTTGTTCCCACAGAGATATGAGTCAGAAATGTCCAAATACAAAGCAAAGTAACAATTTCAGTTCTTCTTGAGTTCTTCTTTAGTCTCTCAAGTAGAAACCACACCCAAAAGAGAGTAACAAGCACTGACTCACAGTCTCGTCACAAATTAACACTCCTTAATCACAACTCCTTCAATTCTTTCCAAACAATCTTGATTGTGATGATGCAGGCTCTCCCAAAAACAACACTTCATTGCAAAACGACTTTGCCTCAGAATTGTGTTCCACCCCTCCACTAAAGGCACAACTTCCTTGATCAAAATTGCTTCACATCAACTTTGCACTGCATTCACAAATGCAGAATACTACCAACACTACAATTCCTCTCAGATCTGTGAAGGCATTGCTTCGATTGCACTTCACTCAAGATCAAACACACAAAATGAAGATCAAGGCTGTGGAATCCAACATCCAACAAGCACTCTGAATTGCACTTTGAATTTCTCCAAACACTCACAAACATAGACACGAAGTTGATACTTGGAATCAAGCTCAAGCGACAAGCATTGCTTCACAGCACTTTGCTTTATCTATTCTCAAAAATAATGAGCACTGAACAACAATTCTCTACGAATGCCACTCTTAAATAGTGAATCAATCAACAATTCTAACAACTATACCATTTTACAACAACTTTTCTAACCTATAGATCCGAAATGACAATGCACCTCTTCATATCTGCCTCTTCAAATCTCAAAACTGTTACTAATCCGATCCGATGTCTACTTCTTCTTCGGCTTTCAAACTCGAACCCGAAGTAATCTTACTTCCTACTACTCTGTCTTCAGGTTTTAGATCTTCTACTTCTTCTACTAGATCCAGCAATTCTCTTTTGTGATCTGAAATTTCACTAGTAGATAATCTATCTAACTCCTTATCTCCCGACCCACTCTTCTCTAATGTCTTTGATGGCAACTCCAACGACATTTGGACTCCTATGTTATCTACTTTGGGTTTTGCTCTAACATCCTTCCAAAGTTTTTCTAGCTCTACTTTCCCTAAGTCTAATCTAATTGAAATGTTATCCTCTATCTCTAAAACCTTTCTGTCTACATGAGTCCTTAATTTGATCAACAAGGCATTCATCTTGGTGTCTTTTGCTTTTCTTCGCCTCGTCTCCTGCACCAGCAACTTCAACTCGTGCAGTCTCGCTTCTTCAACTCAAACGCTCGCTTCTGTACTTAACATCGCGTTCACCTTGAGGACTATCTCCTTCAATGGCTCCAATCTTGTCTTCCTTTCTCGTTCCCAATCTGCAAGCCATTCCTCTCGGTACATTGCCAACTCTGCCTAGAATTCAGCTTTCACCGTTTCCTTCTCCTTTCCCTTCTGTTCAATCTTCTCTTCCTGATTACGAAGTAACTCTCGTAATCTCTCTTCTTCTTTATACCGTGCAACCAACTCTCTTTGCCAGAGTTGCTTCTTCTCCTCCATACTCTCCATCACTCTATCAAGCTCTTGATCCTTTGCTGCTACCCTTGCCATAGCATGGATAAGTTCTACTTTTGAATCAACAAACTGCCGCTTCAAGATTTTGTATTCAGCTACCTGTTTCTCTCATGCTATGTCACTCTTCCTTGCAAGATCCTCTTGATAGCTCACTTCCCTCTTCAGGTCTTCAATTACCTGACTTCTCTCTATTGCCTCCACTCGCAGTACTTCTCTCTCCTCCTCACCTCGGGTTACACTCCTCTTCAACTCCAAGTTCTCTTCTTCTAATCTCGCTACCACCTGCAATACAGTCTTTACCTCTGGACAAGTCGACTACATCTCCTTCTTCTTGTGCTCCAACTTCACCAACAATGGGCACACTATCTCTCACAGGTACTCCACTCCATCACTGGCAACTACCTCATCCCGCGGAGTGGTCTCTCTTTTCTCCTCGTGTTCTCCTAATACTTGCCTTCTTCTCTGGAGTCTTTGTATCGGGATTGATGCCTCACTACCCGAGCTTTCTTCTACCTCTTCCTTCACTCTACTTGGCCCTGCTTCACACTTCGCCTTACATCATGAGCAAACTCCTCGCTGTACTGCGATCTTCTTTTCCTCTGGCACCGGTACTTTGTCTTCCAGCGCTGTGTTGTCTTCGGCTTCCACCTCGGCTTGCACTGCTTCTTTGTACTCTTCAGCCGCTGGCGCCGATGTCATCTCTCCACCTTCTTCACTATCACTGCTTGTATCTCCGCTCTGCAGTGTCAGCTCAGGTTCCTCCTCATGTTCCAAGTCCTCCGTTTTGAGCTCGGCCTTGCCTTCTGAGTCTTCATCTTCTGACTCAATTACCACCATTCCTCGCCTCGGGTTACTTCTCTGCATCTTCCGAGGTTTCTTGCTTTCTTTGGCTTCTCCTTGCCGACTCCTCTTCTTCGTTAGGGTACTCACTACAGCCTCCACGTTCTTCCTTGTCTTCACGTAGTAGTCATTTGTGCTCTGGATTTGGAGTATGTATTGTTGCTCCTCGACATCGACCTCCTTTTGCACATCAGGATGGAAGTGCGATACCATCCGATTCCGCTCCACCGAGTTTAGCAAATTGAGCCCAAGGTAGAAGTGTGCTACAAATGGCACAATGTAGTGTGGAGGCGACTTATCCCATAGATTCCACACCATCTTCCTTGTTCTCCCGTGAAAACACCTCGCCCAATTTATAAGTTCTCCTGCAAACAATTTATTGAAGAACACTGCTTGGTGTTTCATCACATAAGTCGTTCTCTCCGGCTTCAAGATCGCCATGAGAGCACTCACGATCCCTCTCTTCACTGGATCCTTGTAACTCTCAACTTTGTACCCATTCTTCATTCATTTCGACAAGAAGGCATCTCTCACCTCCTGAGTCTCTTGGGCTATCTCTCCTTTCCCCAAGAACATGGCTCCCTGCTCTGAGCCTGGAGTTCTCCTTCCCGAGTACGAGTCTCTAGTCCGGCTCTATCCAGCAAGCCGGATTTCCTCTCTTCCCTTCTTCCTCTGGTCCATCGAGACACTTACTCTCGATGATTTCTGTCATGAATCCTGGAAAACTTATGTTCCAGTTCCATGCAGAAAGGTAATCCGAAGTTGGCTCAAGACTTTGATCCTCACTATCACATCTAATCTCCGAATCGCATGATTTCTCACTGTGAATTCGGAGTTCTTCTTCCCTCCTCCCATCTCTTCTACTTTCTTGCTTTCTCTCGATTTCACTCTCGCAACTTCTCCCTTGCTCACTAACACAAGTCCAACTCTATTTCCCTTTCCCCGATCACTTGCAAGACGACTCCTCAATGGCAAAGGAAAATTGCTCAACATTTTGTCGTTGCAGTTTTGATTTTTATAGAGTTTTGCTTCTTCGTCTTCCGTCACTTTGAGTTCCTACCAAGAAATCACACCTCCAACATGCACTTGTCACTATCAATCAACCTTTGCGCGTATGAGCCGCCAATTTTCAAACGGCCCCTTCTTGAATTTCTTGCCCTGACAAAAGGTTGTTAGACTGTCTTTGCCTCGAGTTGAGCTCCCCCTGATCCGAAGACAATTTACTTTGGGTTGTATGCTGATAGGGCATTTCCGAATTCTTCACCTTATGACCCGAAGTCACTTTACTTTGGGTTTCATCCCAAAGACTCTTTTCTTCGCCTTCTTTGGCCATACAAGCGCAATCCAACTTCTCTATACACTTCTTCCCCTTTATTTTGAAAAAAACAAAAACATGTGGGCACCACAGATGTACTATGTCAAACCACCACCTAGAGATGTCTGGATATGAAATGGACACCTCTCTACATCGGTCTTCCATAACTCCAGACCGATAATTGCAGCCTTCCCCAACATAAGGGGCTGTGCACCAGAGTCTAAGAAGACTCTTTGTGGTGTATAGACCTTACTTGAAGGTCCCACCAAACAAAAAATCCCCCTTTGGTTATCCAATAGGACAACACCAGGTGTGAACCGTGCTCTCTCAAAGGCCGGTCTAGCTGGCAACTCCTCCAGTCTAGCCGCTACTGCCTGCCATAAACCATTGGTTGCTGAACAGATCCCATGCTCCTCAACCAAGTCAGCTCCACTACCAACCACCTCTGCTCTAGTAGTAGGAACTGCACCATCCCTACTCTCACACAACATGGCAGCCAACCGGAATACTAGGGCTGGGTCCACTCCCAATGTAAACATATCACTGGCCGAAAACAAATGACGCCGCATAATCAGCTGAGCCGCCTCCAACATCATGCTAGACTCAGTCTCTGTAGTAGCAAGTGGCTGACTAGTAGGTAGTCCATCATGTACTCCATCACCACCTACCACACCTACACTAGGACGTCTAGGAACCATGGATGTTGTCTACAATGCCTCAGATAGCGTGAAAGAGTGGGGAAGTCTGACCTGTCTCCCAACCTCTCCTCTCTGTGGGTCCAACTCCATTGATGCTCCTCTAGGCTCTGGAGCACATACTGCACTCCTAGTCACTGATGTAGATGCATCCACCTGTGCTGCTCCGCACATGAAGTCCAAAGCATCTCTATCACTAGCATATGAGGTGAAAGCCTCAGCACCCGAATCTGATCTCCTTTGAGCAATAGCCATACTAGCCAATCTCTACTCCAACTGCTCAATCCGAGTAGCTATAGTTGTGTCAGAAGTAAGGGCAGGTATTGCACCCCTTCTAGGTGTAGATCCTCTACCACCACCTCTACCACCTCGTCCTCCATGAACTGGAGCTCCTCTACTACCAGCCATAGCAGCCCTACCACTTCGTAACTCTAGGTGTAGGTCAAAACACCGGTCACTAGTGTGACCAAATCTGTGGCAATGCTCACACTGCCTTTGTGCTGGCTATGATGCACCAAAGGCATCAGGTCTGCTGCCCTGAGTACACTCTCTCCTATGGTGAGGTCCACTACAAGTCCAACAAGCAACACCACCACTCACTGGCTGCTGCTGACCCAAAAATGGGAGTAAGGGTCTAACTCCACTAGGCCCTCCACTCGCTCCATAGGATTTGGGCTGTCCACCTTGTCCTCAAAAACCAACTGGGCGTGGTGCACTCTGCTGCACTCTAGAAGAAGTCACAGCTGTGGATGAGGTCTCCCTACCAAATCCAGATGTCACCACTCTCTCCTCCACACCATGTTGAGCTCAATACGCTCAACCAAACCAAAGACTATTGCCAAAGTGGGCGAAGTAGCCTGCAACAATGTAGCATCACGAACTCTACGTTGCAACTCCTTGTCTAGTATTCCATACCAAAACTGGACTGCTTGGGCCTCAGTAACCCCCTGAGTGAAGTTGATCAGCCGCCTCATGCGAGTGTATGCCTTGCGTAGGCTCTCTCCAGCCTTCCGCTAGAACTCTTGCAAGCTCCTTAGCTTGTCAGTCCGCAGTCCCTGGTAGTTCTACCTCAAACATAGGAACAACTCCACCATGGGGCTAAACCCCGGTACCACACCACCTCTTGCAACGGTACCTCCACTCGTAGTAGCACTATCTCTAGCTAGTGCACCTCCACTAGCTCCACCCACACTACTTGAGCTAGAACTCGTAGGTACAGCCGATCTACTCCTGGCCACTGAGCCTGAAGTGATGGAGACATAGTGTGGAGACCAATACTGTCTCCATAACTCAATCTCTTCCAAATGAGCTCTCATGAACTCATGGTAGTCATCTATCAGCAGACCCTCCAAGTGCTGAAACAACCCCTCCCATGCCATGAAAGGTGTGAACAAAGTCGAGTTCCGCATCTGCTGCAGATCACACCAACTATCAAACTCCTAGATGAAGTCATCCAACTCAATGGTCCCCACTGTACCAGAGTAACGCCTAGGGCCTTTGGATGCCCCATAAATCTCATCCACGTCCCACAACAACGGTGCGGACACACCAAGTGCACTCTCAATTGAATCAACTCCTTTGTCAAACTCCAACTTAGAGTCAATCTCCTCCCTCACTGGGACCTGAGATACAGACTATTACCGAGCACCACTCCAAGTAAACCCATTGTGTACTGTAGGGCTAACTCCTCTAGAATCTCCAAAGAACTTTGTTGTGACAAAGTAACCACACCAGCAAACCCAAACCACCAATTGCAACCACAAGTCACAACCGCAAGTGCCCCACCAAGTGCCAACACCACCAAGTGCCAATATCAACTAAGCACCACCCACTAATGTAACTCTAACCAAGATAACTACACTAGGGGAAAGGGCAACCTATAACCTGCCATCATAACATGCACTCTCACGGTCTGCAAGTCATCACTTCCTGCCTCACCGGAGAGAAACAAAGGTAGTCTGATTGGTCATCACTCCAGCCTCACCACCGAGAGCACACCAGAGCACCAACGCTCAAAAGTCAGGGCACCTCACACAAACGTGGTGCACAAATAGGAAGCAGAGAATGGAGGAGATCCAATCACAAGAAATCTAAACAAAAACCCTCCATCTCATAACACAACACGGGACTGACTCTACCACCATTTGGCATTTGACATAAGAGAAGTTTGGATCTAAGTCCTAAGCTACCAGGATCACCAAGAATGGGATCAAACTACCTCTCCTAGCCAAAGTTACATGTGTATAGATAACAGTGGCACAATCACTAGGACAAAAAGTGAGGGTGGACCAGTTGGCTAGTGCACCAGTCTAGGAACAAGAGATCTAGGGGTCAAACCCTATTGCGCACAATCTAGCAGGAAAGGCAGATTTTGCCTACCAATGACCAAGATCTACTCTAAACTAGCTAGCCTCATGCCAGCAAGCTGGCTTGCTGGCCCTTCTAGGCCTTTGTAGCCTCTCATAGCCCACAACCCTATGCCTCGAAACACCGAAATTCAGCCAAAGAGGCCTTTCTTGTTGCCACTTTGAACCTCCTCCAAAATTGGCAAAACTTCTTCAAATCTGTGAAAGTCCTCCAAACTAGCAAAACTCCTCCAAATCTGGCCAAACAGCAAAAACTCCTCCAATTCTGGCCAAAATCTGACATAAATCCCAACCAAAATCTGACATAAACCCTAAAGTTGGTTGTTTGCAAAATCTCCCACTAACTTTCCACTCAAGCCAAATTGACAACATGGGTTTTTCCAAATCACAAATTTATGAGAAGAGCTTCCCAACTCCACCTTCAATTTGACTTTCTGAGCCCAACTTGCAACAAATTGGTCCTGCCTTCACCTTCTGAGCTCAAAATCACAACCACTACTCAAAATTTGCTCCTTCTTTGCTTGAAATTTGGCCAGCGCTTCCGCACACCATCCGCCTAACTGCCAAATCTACATCAATTGAACAAGCTTCTGCACACTAGGGAAACATAGAACTTGAATTGAGCTACCAACGATCCACCGAGCTTGAAGATACCATCAACACTCAAAGTTCTTGCACCCGATTTCCCCTGACTTCACTTCTCTGATGTAATCAGATTGCTTACTACTCTCAACTCAGCACAACTCAGATCAGTACTTGATCTGTCACTCTATAAACTGCCAACAACTGGGCATTGATTACAGTCAAGCCACACCCACTCAAGCATAGAGAATCTAGGTGACGCTCGCCGGCCTCTGTCCACCATAGCCAGGAACTTGAAGGCTCAACATCAGAGAAGTGAGCTCTCTGGAGCTCACTTCGAAACTATACCCCCTGGACTTGATATAGCTCTGAAACCCTAATGGTACCACTGACGGCACACTTGACGGTGCAAACGGTGCAAAGTGACGGTGGGCCCCACCGTAAAGTCAGTTCCCAAACATAGAATCTAACCGTCGGAAAGTAGTCACTGAGAAACTGCTAAAATAACTCTAACTACTATCACTGGAACTCCAATGTCCGAGCATCTAGATGCAGCACTACAAATGGCATGACATAGTCCGTAATTTTGGTGAAAAACATTATTAATGAGTGATAGCCTCTAAAGTCCCAATGATAGTCCCAATAGTCCGTGCCTCTTCTTGAGTGATCATATTAACTCTCTATTGAAGTAGGAAGTAGTATTTGAGCAATTCCTAAGTGTAAAAATCATGGATCCACAATTGCAAGAGTTGATGCAAGAAATGCAAGGGATGTTGAATGAGTTTCATGAGATCAAGATGATCATGGAGGTATTGCAAAATCAAGTATGTACCTTCAAAAATAATCATACAATGCACAAAGGGGAGTCATTTCAAAACCTAGTAATAACGGCCAAAGTACATGGAGAGTCACTCATGCCAATGACACTGATCCCAATCAACAATGAGTTCACATTGTTATTGCAGATGAAGAAGACATGCAATATTGAACCTTCCAAGAGAAAATGTTCCATAGGAGTGGAGAATTGGATTTCAAGAATGAATCAATACTTTTGATTGTTTACAACTAAAATAATTGATCATTCCACAAGTGTGTTTTCATGTGAGTACTTGATTGATAAAGCCCTCACATGGTACAATGCTTAAGAACAATCAATGTTGGCAAAAGGAAGAGAGGTTACTTGGATGGCTATGTAGGAAGGGCTATTGAAGAACTTCCAATCCATGGATTTTGTGCAAATGGCCCAAACCAGACTAAGGGAGTTGAAGCAAAAGAACATTGTACAAGAATACATGGAAGCATTCCTTGATCTATAGGTCACAATAATTGACATGAGTCCAACAAAAGCTTTGGACAATTTCAAACAAGGGTTAAAAGAACAAAACTGCCAAGAAGTAATGGTTCAAAACCCTCACATGGTTTTTGAAGCCATTACTTGTGCTCAGAGTATAAGAAGGGTACTTTGAGGAGGTGAAGGTGTTGTCTCAACTCAACATTATTGGGCTGAAACAAAACACTTTGGTGGACCAATTCCTATGGAATTAGGCAACATTTGGTTCCTAGAATGAGTGACATGATTGCTCCAAGGAGAACGGGGATGGGTCAAAGAAAGGAGAGATGAGGTCCCATGAGAGGAAGGAACTCAAGCAAAACAATGTTGTTGTTACAACTATGGCCAAGTTGGGCACCTAGCCATTAATTGTTGTACTCATTTCCTAGAGGCCCTTGGCTCCCATACAAGCAACATGGAGAGATGAATTGAAGAAGAGGAGGCGGAAATCACATTGGGAAATAAAGATCACTAATAAATTTACCTTGCATCCTTACTGGCTCAATGGAGAAGCAAAAAAGTGGTGGAAGGAAGAGGACAAGTGCACATAGATTGAAGAAGATAAACTCATAATTGATTGTTGTAAATGGAGTCCTAAAAGGCAATCAAGTGAAATTATTAATAGACCATAGAGCAATAGAGAGTTTCTTGTCTCATGCTATTGCAATAAGGTTGTGGATGGATAGAGAAGGATGAGAATGAAGAAGTAGAATTATCTAATGGGCAAATAGAGAGGATTGAGTCATTACCTAAAAAGGTAGCACTCTCTATAAGAGAGTATTAAGAAGTGATTGAGTGGCAAGTGATAGCTCATTATGATGCAATCTTAGGTATGCCATGGATGGAGCACTACAACTCCATGGTCAATTGGAGGAAGAAAGTAGTGAGAAATCTCCAATGGAAGATCATTGGGGTTAAAGAAGAACACAAGCAAGAATTACCTCTCTATGTCATAAGGACAACACTTATTTGGAAGACAAATAGATGTTTCATGGGTTTAATAAGAGAATTCTAGAGTGTACAACTCAATGGACAAGTTCCTAAGAAATTGAAAGATGTGGTTAATGAGTTTCAAGATGTCTTCTTAGATGACATACCCTTAGAATTACCACCAAAAAGGAGAGTAGATCATAAAATGAAGATAATTCTTGGGAAGACATTTCCTTGTAAGGCCCATATTATCTCTCACCTCATGAGTTAGAGGAGTGTAAAGCTCAATCAAGGACATGCTACAAAAAGGGTTTATCCAACCTAGCATATCACCATATGGAGCTCTTGTCTTATTTGTGAAGAAGAAAGATGGTATAATACACATATGCATTGAATATTGAGGCCTAAATCGACAAATGGTGAAGGACAAATACCCCTTACCTTGCATGGATGACTTGTTCAATCAACTCAACAAAGCAAAACACTTCACAAACTTGACCTCTTGAGCGGTTACAACCAAATCCAAATTGTAGAGGAAGACATCTATAAAAATACTTTTTGAACAAGATATAGTCACTTTGAGTACATAGTGATGCCATTTGGCTTCACCAATGCACTGGCCAATTTCATGCATATGATGAATGATATATTTTGTCCATACTTGGATAAATTTATTATCATATTCATAGATGAAGTTGTTGTGTATAGTAGGACAATGATGGAACACAAGCAACATTTGCAAGAAGTCTTCCAAATTTTATGACAAAATAAGTTGTATGCCAAAATCTCAAAGTGTGAGTTTGACAAGTCTAAAATAGACTACTTGGGGCATATAGTAAGTGCAAAAGGTATCCAAGTGTCAACAGATAAAATAGAAGTCACTCAAAGATAGAACATTCCAAAAGATCAGACTCAACTCAAGAGTTTCTTGGGATTGATGGAGTTCTATTGTCAATTTGTCAACAACTTCTCCTAGGTTGCATAGCCTCTAACAACACTATGTGGCAACAGAAAGAAGTGGATGTAGGGAACTGTACAAGAATCGACCTTTAAGGAATTGAAAGAAGCATTACTACATGCACCAATCTTGAAATGGTATGACTCAAAATGTCCAATCAAGTTGGCTATAGATACATCAAGCATAACAATAGGAGCAATCTTACAACAAGAGTGCCATGACAGATGGCACCCAATTGCATATTTCTCTCAAAAGCTATTATTAGTAAACCACAACTATCACAACACCAAACAAGAAGGGTTGGCCATTTTCCTTGCAACCAAGCATTGGAAGCACTATCTTGGTGAGAAGTCATTTGTAGTGGAGACAAACCACAAACCTCTAGTCTACCTCAAAACACATAATATCTAGTTGACAGAGTTGGTGGTAGGAGTGGAGACAAGAGTTCAACATGAAAATCACATATGTGGAAGGTAAGAAGCAAATTGTGGATGCATTTACCTAAATTCCTATGACAAACAATTTGGTGGTGGAGGTCAAGATTAACCTTGAATTTTGGCCAAGGATTCTTGTTGCTACAAAAACTGACCCATAGATTGTAGGAGCATGACCATTCAAAAGCATCACCAATACCCAAGGGCTTGCTTTTTGTGATGATAGGTTATGGATCCCAAATGACATGGTCATAAAAACCACCATCCTAACAAAATGTCATGATTCCACTATTGCAGGTCATGTTAGAGTGGACAAGACCTGGGATGCAACAAAACGCTATTGCTATTGGTCCAAGATGAGCAACAATATGACAGAGTATGTTCAAAGTTGCATGTTCTATCAACAAAATAGGTTTCTAATCAAGCTCCAATAGGACTCCTTCAACCCCTTCCTACTCCTACACAACATTGAGAACATGTAAGCATAGATCTAGTTTGAAAATTGTCCAAGACCACCTTAGGGTTTGACTCCATTATAATCTTTGTTGACCAACTCAACAAAATAATTCATGTGAGTCCTATTACCAAGGGTGTGATTGTCCACAATTAGCTGAATTGTATTTAGATGCAATATTTTCTCACCATGGCTTGTCTTGAGTGCTCATTACTAATAGAGGCATTTAATTCATCATTTTGTTTTGAAGAACACTTTTTGGTTTCTTCAAAATCAAATTGGCTATGTCTATGGCTTACCATACACAAACTAATGGAAAAATAGAGCGGACTAATTGCACTATTGAAGACATGCTTCAGGACTTCATCCTAGAGGAGCAAGAACGATGGGACACCTCACTCCCACTGGTGGATTTTCATACAATAATTTAGTGAATGTATCCACACAGGTTACACCATTCTTCCTCATGTATGAAGAGCATCCTTCTACACCTTTGAACTACTTTATGAAGATCCACCCGGTGGATGATGTCAACACTTTTGTTTCTAGGATCCAACAAGGAGAGGAGAACTGTGGTGCCCACATTTTTTGTTTTGTTTTTGTTTATTAGCATTTAAGGGAAGAAGTAAGCACAAAAAGTTGAATTGCAAAAGAAGTAATGAATTGGATCCGATGATGGAGGTACTCAGAAGAAGAGTATGATAGAAAAAGTCCGAAGAGCATTGTCTTTAGGTCGGAAAGCATAGGCAATACGAAGACCGTCTAACAACCTTGGTATGTGGCAAGAAAGTACACTTTAAGAAACGGTGGAGGCAAAAGAAGCATGTCTTGACAGCGAATAGATAGCAACACGCATAAGAGGGGAAGTTGACTTTGAAATTGATTGAAGAATGACTGCAATTTGAGGTAATATAAAATTGCAATTGCGTAGGGACAAGTTGAATATGCCAAGTAAATTTCCAATTCCTTTGAGTAGTCGTCCTGCAGTAATGCATGTCTGGAAGCCAATTGAGAGTGCAATTTTCCAAAATCTAGAAGGGGTTAGAGTGCTCGTCCAGGAGAAGGCATAGATCTTCAGTGCCAAAGAACAAGAGAGTAGATTATGGCAAAGAAGATCACAAATGCTCTAGCAGTGCAAATTTTTGCAATTTGTAGGTTAGATGTGGTAGCCAGAATTGAGGTCTTGAATAGACTTTGTATTATGTTTTTAGCATAGAACTGGAATTTTAGTTTCCTAGGAGTGATGGCAAAGATAGCTGCCAATAATTGTGAGGAGGGCCCCAAAGTGGAAGGGAAGAGAGGGAGTCCGGCTCAATGGACTGAGTCGGATTGGAGGTTAGTGTTGGGGAAGGAAGCAAGAGAACCAACGGAGATCACCTTCTATCAGAAGTGTGATGTTGCAGAAGAGATGGTGGAAATCCAAAACTCTTTCTTTGCTCCGAGAACCACGAATGGCTACAAGGTGGAGTCCTATTGGGATCCGATTAGAAGAAGTATTGTGGGGGCAATTATGGCCATGTTCAAGCCAAAACGAGCAACTTACATGAACATGCAGCAAGCGGTCTTCTTCCACCAGATGTTTGTAGGGGTAAAGGTTAATTGGGCAAAGTGTTTTCACCACCAAACAAGGCAGATGGTGATCAATTGGAGGACAGGTTTGCCTCCCCACTATTTTGCACCATTTGCAGCACATTTCTACTTCGGGTTGAATTTGCTAATAGTGGAGGAGAGGCATTGGATGGTGTCACATTTCCATCCTGATTTAAGACGAGAAGAGGATGAAGAAGAGTGACAATATATGACACACCTACAAGCCAATGATGATCATTTCTTGAAAACGGGACAATAAAAGATGGAAGAAGTTACAAGTCCAAAGAAGAAGAAGCGTAATAAACCCAAAGAAGCAAAGTTGCCTCCAACTCAAAGGAAGACTCAAAGACTGGTTGTGCAGAGTAAGAAGATGGTGAGAGAAGCATCATCGGAATCAAAGTCTAAAGAAGAAATAGAGTTGCAAGGAGAGGAATCAAAAGAGGATGAACTCACCTTACAAAGCAAGGAGTCTAGAAGTGAGAGTGAGGGGGAACCTGAGGTTCAGCAAGCGGTTGGAGTCAATGCAGCTTATCATGTGATGATTGATAGAGGACCTGGAACAACGAGTCATTGTGTAGCCTTGGTGGTAGACAAGCAGAGACCAAAGGAAAAGAAGGAATATCCTGCAGGGCCGAGTTCAATCGGTAAAGGAGAAGAGAGTTCAGAAGCGGTGTCTCTAAAGATACAAAGATCGCGACTTTGGCAGAAGGAGCCAATGGAGGAGCCAAAGTATGAAGACAAAGACAGCGACAAAGATGAAGAGAACTTTGGTGGGATACTGTATCTAACAAAGGTGGTCACAACATTGCTAGAACTACTAAAGGAGCATCAGAAGGTAATTCCCCAAGATCGTAGAAAGGTGACAAATGAGTTGCAGGTGGTGAAGCATCTGTTGAGTAAAGTGAAGGGGTTGTAGGAGCAAGAAGTCCAAACAAATGAAGAAATTGAAGAACTTCGGAGGGATGAAGTCTTGAAGAAGAAGACTTTCAAGATGTTACAAGAGAGCTGCGAGTCAAGAGGGAAAGAACTGCAAAAGCAAGCAAGGGAATTGAAGGAGCAGGTGATGTTGCTGAGCAAAATGAAAGAGGAAGTTAGTGATGTGTGCATTGAGAATATTCATTTGAAGGCAACGGTAGAAATAATGGAGCAGGAGTTGGACAGCTTGAAGAAGAGTGCAGCTGGGAAGGATCAAGCATGGCAAAGAGAGTTAGCAGTCAAACATGAAGAAGAAGCAAAAAAATTGCATGAGCTGGTGCAAAGTGCAGAGCTATGAAGTTCACAATATGTGGAGGAGAAGAAGATACTCGCTGCTGAGTACAAAGACAAGCTGAAGATGTATCATGAAGAGCTAAAGGCAGAGCAATCATGAGGGTATGAGTCAAAATCGGTGGGAGACATAGTAGGAAAATTGAGAGTTATGCTGTGCATTGAGGCGGAAGGGAGATTAGAAGAGGCACATTTGCATGAGCTCAAGCTGCTTGTACAGGAAACTCGGAAGAAGAGAGTTAAAGATATGGATATGAATATTTTGTTGATCCAATTGAGGGAGAGAGTAGATCGGAAGATTTTTGAAGTAGAGGAAAACATTATTCTTAGATGATTTAGTCAATTCAGAGTTAGAGAAAATTAGGAGTAGTGTGACAAGGGAGAGGAAGTTTGATGTTGTAGATATCAAAGTACAGGTGTCATCAAATTCTTACTAGAGACATTAGAGAAGAGTGGGTCAGGAGATAAAGAGTCAAATAAGTCACTCCTTAGTGCAATTGTAGTTCCTAATGTAGAAGTAGTAGAAGTAGTGAAGGAATTAGTAGTGGTAGATATACCCGAAGAAGGAGAAGTAGTAGGAAGATCATTGGGTTTGGAAGCCGATGATAAGGTAGACATCGGATTGGGGTAAGTAATAGTTTCAAGATAGGAAGAGGCAGCTATGAAGAGATGGATTGTCAATTTGGATTTGCAGGTAGGAAGAGATGTTAGGAAGCGGTACATAAGTAGGAAGAAATGCCGTTTGCTTCAGTATTTAAGGGGAGCATTTGTAGTACTATGTTGTTCAGTATTCATATTTTTGAAGATGGATAAAGCAAAGTGATATTTTCAGTGCTTGTCGCTTGAGCTTAATTCCAATTTTCAATTCTGTGTTTGTGTTTATGAGTGTGTGGAGAATTTCAACGTGCAAGTCAATGTGTCTGTGGATGTTGGATTCTATAGCCTTGATCGTCATTTGTGTGTGTGTGATCCTGAGTGAAGTGCATTGGAGCAATGCCTTGACAGATCTGAGAAGAATTGTAGTGTTGGTAGTAGTTTGCATTTGTAAGTGCAACAAGAAGTTGATGTGAAGCAATTTTGATCGAGGAGGTTTTGCCTTCAATGGAGGGGTGGAACACAATTCTGAGGCAAAATCATTCTTTGCAATGAAGTGCAAAATCATTCTTTTCAGATCTTTGGGAGAATCTGAATCATCACAATCAAGAGTTGTTTGGATAGAATTTGCTATGTTGTGATTATTATTATTTGCTATGTGTGTGTATTTGTGACAAGTTATCAAGATTGTGAGCTTGTTACTCTCTTGTGGGTGTAGTTTCTACCTGAGAGATTAAAGACGCAACCAAGAAGAACTACAAATTACTGTTTGAGTTTGTATTTAACCAATTCTGAATCGTATCTCCATGGGAATAAACTTTACTTACCTGATTACCGCAAAAGTGATATTTGCCGGGTTGTCACATAATTTTTGGCACCGCTGCCGGGGATACAAAACTTGGAAGTGGAAGAATATGAAGCCAAATTCAAAACTGAATATGAATATTTGCATCAAGAGAACAATGGGAAGAGAGAGTTTGAAGACAAATGTTTCATCATGAAGGCAAAGAACGTCTGAAGATCCAATCTACTTTGGCCAAAATTGAGCGAGAAGCATTGGACTTTCAACTTCTTCACGAAGTTCAAGAAGCTTTGCAAGAACTCAAACAAAAGAAACGTGAAGGAGGGTGGCAAGGCTACTTTTCATCCCTGGCTTCCAAGAAGAAGAAAGACTCAAGCGGGCAAACATATGCATTACGACCCAGTACACCGACTTCCCCTAAAGCTATAAAGGAAGTCAAATTCATTAAGAAGTTTGTTCACAAAAAGACAACACAAAGACTTACGGAAGAAGAGTGTCAACATCTTGTATGAACAATCCCTCGGTTGTCCTGAAGGAATTTTGAAGACCATTTGGAAGGTGTGGAACCTCTTACTTCTAATCGGGTTGAAGTCAACACAACCAAAGAAGAAGAAATTGTCAAAGAAGACCCCACTTTGAACTTGACTAATTGGAACCCTTGGGCAACCAATACGGTGTCCATACCAAGCAGCTCTTTGGTTCTCTCAAGTTAAAACTTACCACAGCCGATTCTGCCGTATCGAATGATGACTTTGTTACTTGTGACCCGACATGCCTATCAGAAGTATAAGGGGACAGAACAAGACAAAGACCCTGATGAATTTATCGAGGAGTTTGAAGTCATTTCCTTTGCCAACAAGGAACATGACTCTATGGATCGACTATAGATTTTTCCAAGTCTGCTCCAAAAGAAAGCTTGGAGTTGGTACACCCATGTAACTTAGAAGGGGTTCACACTAGCAGATTGGGCAAACTTACAAAATGGCTTCCTAGAACAATTTCAGGAAGTGGATTATGATACGAGTGTCTTTGTGGCACTTAATGATTTGGACTAAGGGAAGAAGGAAAAATTGAGAGATTACTATGAGCGGTTCATGGCCTTATTGAACCGAGTTCCAAAACAATCCAGTGTGGTGGGTTATTCCGATGCCCAAGCCATTACGTGGTTTCTTGGAGGGCTTTCACCGGAGATTCAAATTTTTGCTAGGGAGAAGAATGTAACTTCCCTGGACAAAGTCCTCAAACATGTTGCCCGATATGAGGCGGCTCACTCTCACTTATCCAGCAACCAAAGAAATCGGGAGAAGAAGGGTAAGAAGCCTCAACAAAGAGCTTCTTGCAGCACCTTCCCTTCTTTGGAGGAATCCTCCACATCTTCAAGTTCTTCTTTGGAATCCGACAAAGAAACCAAGCAGCAAGGAATACAAAGATACGGAGGAAAGAAGCCAGTAACACCGCCAGCAAAGAATGTACCTAAGGCGGATCAGAAGATGGAGACACTTATTAAAGAGTTTGCGGATTTCAAGATCCAGATGATTGGGGCCAAGGACCGAAGAAAGCCCCCGTCATTTGGTCAACCAAATGTATGGTGCACTGCGTGTGGTAAATCTGGCCACGCTGATATGGAGTGTTTGACCCGCACTGCATTGCCAATGCAACAAATTGATTGGGTCCCTGGTTGGGACCAGAGTGAGGAAGAAGAGGTTGTATACCAAACCCAAGAGATACAATCTCCGGTGAGCACATCATATCAAGGTCCCAAGTATGGACCAAGAGAGTACAATAATAATGCTCTCCCACAAAGACCACAGATGGGCAGCCAAAATAGACCTCAAAATGTTGCATCGGGTGCTTTTTACAATTGTGGCTTGATGGGACATTGGTCTCCAAATTGGCCGGAGCCAAGACGGCAGATTGGGTACGTGCCCCTTTGTAGAAATTGTAAAGGATCGGGGCACATGAGAAATCAATGCCCGCAACCACCCAATCCAAAGCCCCTTGTAAAGTATGTTCAAACCCTCGCTGAGCATGCTGCGCTCCAAGCAAAGGGGAATACAAATGTAAATTGTATCACACTTGAGGAAGAGAGACCTCAAGAAGGGAGTCCCGCTTCAGAAGGAGAATGGCCAGACCTCAAAATTTTGAAGGTAGAAACCCGCATGGGGAGAAAGAATCAAGCTCCCAAAGAAGTGAGTACTACGTCTTTGTCTTCACAAAAAGCAAAGAGACTACGACCAAAAGCTATCCTTTCTATTAAGGAGGAAAAGGTCCTAGCAAAAGCTAAAGCAAAAGCCTTGCAGAAAGAAATTAAGGAAGCAATACTCCACACGCGGGAGATGAGTTTGGAGGAGAATACGAAGACACAACCTCCAGTTTTTCCGGCGGATATTAGGTCCAAAGTAAAAGAATTGATCCAAGCCAAAGTCGGTCAACCCGATGAGCATCAAGTTGACCGGGTCAAGGACATATATACTCGATTACCATCCTTAAGCACCCCAAAGTCTGATTTGAACAAGCACAAACTTCAAATCCAATGACAAAGGCAAAGCAGATGAAATTGGGAGGAGTTCCACAGGACAATATTGTGGCAGATATGGCGTCTACAAGTGCTAACATCACATTTAAACAATTGTGGGAGGACAACAAGCTATAAAAAAAGCAGCTAAGTTCAGCCCTCAAGAAAGTAAGGGCGGTGACCAAGAAAGACTTACCCGCAATTTATCGTATCAAACAAGAAGATTTGGGATCTTCCAAGGTAGATGTGGAGATAGTAGGCTATATGATCACATCCATACCCATTGATTTGGGGTCGGGTGTGAATGTCATGACAGAAGACATTGCATATCAACTAGGGTATACAACGTTTGAACCAACACCCCAAATTCTGAAATTTGCAGATCAAACTAGGAGACGGCTCTTGGGCATGCTATCAAATATCACCAAGATCATTGGAGGGGTGCCCTTGAAATTGAGTTACATCGTGTTGCAACTAGTAACCAAAATTGGTTATCCTTTCTTGATAGGAAGACCCTGGTTGTACAATGCCCAGGTCATGGTAGATTAGCACCAGCAAATATTAAGATTTAAAGACATTTTGTCCAAAGAGCAAAAGCTGGTGATCGTAAGTTGGACAAAGGTTCCTCACCTTGGGGAAACTACTTTGTCAGAAGACAAAGATGAATCCGAAGATTCATCATCTTCATCTTCCAAAGACCCCAAAGACAAAGTCCAAGTTAATTACCTGGAATACTACGAGGTAGAGGTCAAAGACAAAGACCCATATGACAACGCATTGAGTGAGCAAGACTTGGAGGAAGAGGGTTTGATGGCAACACATCTCGGATTGAGCCGAGTGAGCCACGTGGAAGGTGTCATCAACCCCGATGACTGTCAAGATGTGGTCTTGACTAAAGGAAATTTTTTGAAGATTTCGAAGACAATCACTGTAGAGGAGTTGGCAGGATACACTGCCTTGTTTATAGAATTCCAGGATTTATTTGCCTGGTCTATTGATCAAATGCCGGGAATTCCATGAGAATTTGGAGAACATCGGATAGATCTGGTTGAAGGTGCAGTTCCAATTTGGCAAAGACAATACCGCTTGAACCCAAAGAACTCCCTCTTGGTGAAAGACAAAATTGACAAGTACTTAGGGGCCGGAATAATCTTTCCTGTCTTGAGTAGTGAGTGGGTTTCCCTCATTGTCATCATTCCGAAGAAGAAGACGGGAAAGATTCGAGTGTGCCAAGATTTTTGCAAATTAAATGCAGTCACAAGAAAGGATCATCATCCTTTGCCTTTTATTGATACAATTTTGGACCAAGTAGTTGGTCACCCTTGCTATAGTTTTCTCGATAGATTTTTAAGATATAATCAAGTATCCATCCGAGAAGAGGACAAGGATAAAACTACATTCACCACTGATTGGGGCACCTTTGCTTACAATCAAATGCCCTTTGGGTTGTGCAATGCTCTCACTACTTTCCAATGGATGACAAATGCAATCTTCAAGGATTTTCTGTGTAAATTTGTGGAAGTCTTCATTGATGATTTTTGTGTGTTTGGCCAAAGAGATGTACATTTGGATTACCTTCGTCAAAATTTTGAAAGGTATTGTTTTGCCGGATTGTCATTACACCCGGAGAAATGCTTCTTTGCAATGAAAGAGGGAATTCTTCTAGGGCATTGGGTGTCAAGCCAAGGAATTGAAGTCAATGTCAAGAAGGTCAAAGTAATCTCAGCTTTGGAATCCCCAAAGAATCTCCGGGAACTGAAAGCCTTCTTCATATTTGACCAATTCTGAATCATATCTCTATGGGAACTAACTTTACTTACCTAATTACCGCAGAAGTGATATTTTCCGGGTTGTCACAAGAACACAAAACACAAGTTGCAAATCACCCAAAATTGACAAAAATAGGATGCAGATGCACATTGTCTGCACATGGAGTTCAATGCTGGGGATCAAGTTTGGCTATCAACAACCAGCCTCACATTAGTTGGACCTTGCAAGCTTTAACCTCATTTTATTGGGCCTGTTCTCATTGTTTGTTGAATTGGCTTAGATGCATATGACCTCAAACTACCACCACACCTAAAGATCCATCAAGTATTCCATGTTTCCTTACTACGTAGATATACTTACATCCGACCATCCTACTTCTCTTCCATACAAGAAATTTTACCTTGTTCACCCCTCATTGAAAACACAAAGGAATATGAAGTTGAATGTATTCTCTAGAAATGCATATGTGGTACTTGCTATCCACATGTGAAATATCTTGTATATTGGAGGCTACCCATTATATGCAACAACATGAGAGCCATCAACCAACTTGGCCAATGCCCCGGTTCTTGTACATTGGAGGGTAACCATTGTATGAGGCAACATGGGAGAAATCAACCAACTTGACCAATGCACCCGTGTTAGCAAAATCTTTTGAGCAACAACTTTGCAACAAGGATATTGTGTCTTAAAAGGGGGGAGGTCTGTAATACCAATAGGTAGACATATTATCTAGAGGTGAAAATTAACTTGGTAATATCTAGAAGGATGTTATATATGATGCACTAAGTACCTCACGCATGTACCAATAGCTAGACATATTCTCTAAAGGTGAAAATTAACTTGGTAAGATCTAGAAGGATGTTATATATAAAGCACTAAGTACCTCATCCATGCAATTCTATGCTTCATATAGGAAGATTCACTAAAGATTTTCTTTGGTCAAACCTATTTGACCAACTAGATAAGACAAGGACCAAAATGTCACCCATCCAAGAAACTAATCTAAGGATGATGCTTGTTGACATATCACCAATCCATGTATTTGATCCAAGAATGGAGTTACCTTTGAGAGGATCCTCTTTGCTATATAATAAAGTCAAGGTGCTCCTTTGGGGCATTGGAATATTGATTTGAAGCTTTGTGTTTCTTCTCTTGTGTTTCTCTTAAGGTCTCCTACTGTTAGAAGATTACAACTATGAAAGATCCAAAGTACTTAGGCAAGAAATTTTTTTGCACCTTCTTCTTGCCTTGCCTCTTGTCATAGCTCTACTTTATTTCCTTTGGGCTTGCTCCACTCCAACTGTAGCAACCACTCTTGCTTCCTAAAATTCCATCAGTTGCTCCTTCCTTGACTTCTTTGTATCACCTCCTCCTTGTGCATTCTTCAATTTCCTATGAATGCTTTGAAAAGTAGAAAGATATAGTGAATAGTTAAAGTATACTCAATACCAAATACCAAATGAAATAAAGAATATAAGGTGGATGTCTTCATGTTTGTCCTATACTCCCACAAAGTTTCATGAATCCTCTTGTGGTACCTATATTTTTGTTTTTTAAAGTTTTCATCCTATTTTGAAAAAGAAGTGTATAAACAAAGTTGTATTGTACCTGTATGGCATCAAAAAGCAAAAAGTAGTTTCTTTATGTTGTAACCCAAAGTAAAGTGACTTCATGTCAGAAAACAAAGTACTTGGATTGGTCAATAGTCAACCCAATGTAAGGAAACTTTGTCTTGGGATGCTCAACCCGAGGCGAAGATAGTGTAACAACTTTCCTTTGGGATGGACATTCAAGAAGGTACTGCATACAAAAATGGCTGGCCTATGAGCAAGGGAAAATTGACATTGATAGGAGCATGCAGGAGGTATGATTTCTTGGTAGAAGCTTGAAGTGAAGAGAGATTGAGGAGACGCACCACTATAAGATTCAGGGTTGAGACAAAGAGAGGAGACATGACAAGTAATTTCCCATTTCCATTAAGAAGTCGTCTTGAGGGAGATTGTGGAAAAGGGATTGTTGTAAGAGACGCATTTGTGCATCAAGAGGAAGTCAGGATTGTCAGTCCGGGAACCAAGCGGAAGAGTTATCACCAACCCAGAGTGGAGGAGAGTAAGATGGGAGGTGGAAAGAAGAACTTGGAATTTGCAATGAGAAATCATGCAATTTGAAGGCTAGATGTGATTGCCAGGATCAAAGTCTTGAGCGGGCTTTGGATCACATTTTTGGCATGAAACCAGAACCTTAGCTTTCTAGGTTTCATGACCAAGATAATAGAGAGTAAGTATTTGGATGGACCCAAGGCAGAAGGTAAGAGAGGAAATCCAGCTCAATGGACAAAGTTGGTTTGGAGGTTAGTACTCGGAAGAGAGGCAGGTCAGGAGTAGGGAGCCACATTCTTGGAGAGAGGAGAGGCATCAAAGGAGCAATGATGGCCATCTTCAAGCCGGAGTGAACCACTTATGTGATGAAATACCAAGCGGTGTTTTTCCATAAGATGTTTTTAGGGGAACCCATCAATTGGGCAAGGTGCTTTCATCAACGTATGAGATAGATGGTGTGGAATTTATGGGATAAGACACCTCCACACTACATTGTGCTATTTGTAGCCCATTTTTACTTGGGATTGAATCTATTGAATGCAACGGAGCAACACAAGATGGTGTCACACTTCTATCCTGACTTGAGGAGAGATGATGATGCCGATGAGCAATAGTACATTCTTCAAATTAGAAACAGTGATGAGTACTATGCACAGACGGGGCAAAGTGTGAGATTGGCGGTGACTACTCCAAAGTTGAAGAAGAGGAGTTGACCCAAAGAAGTGGCGGTTATGAGACCACAAAAGACCAGGAAAGTAAACCCAAAAAAAGACATGGTGGTAATAATGTTGTTGGAGGAAGAATCAGAAGGTGAGGCCGAGTATAAGTTAGAAGACTTGGAGAAAGAAGAAGAACCCAAACCTACATTGTAGAGTGGTGAAGCAAGTAGCAAGAGTGAGGAAAGAGTGGAGTTGCAGCCAATACCAGAGGGAGAAGAGGGAAAGCTAGAGATGGCAGATAAAGATAACTAGAAAGAAGAAGAGGAAGTTCTAGAGAAATTGGAGAAGAAGGTTATCATTTAGAGAGGTATTAGATCAAGAAGAAGTGTGATGCATGAGGTAGGGCCAAGTTGAAGGAGAGAAATGGAAAGTGAGAGTTTGGGGAGCAAGAAATCAATTCCAATAAGATGACTCTAATTGAGAAAAGGAGTGTTGGGCAAAGAAGAGGCAAAGAAGGAGAAAAGCCCGCAAGAAGAAGGGAACCAGATTGGGAGGGTGGATTATTTGAGGGAGATTTTCTGCACGTTGCTGATGAAGATGGAGAAGAAGAAGAAAGAACTGCAATCCAAGTATCCTAAAGTAAAAACTGCTTTGCAAGTGCTGGAGTGGTTAGAAGTAGAAAACTCAGAGTTGAAGGAGAGTATAACCTGAGGAGAGGAGCAAAATGAGATACTACAAGTAGATGCAGTAGTACAAAATAAATTAATTGAAATTTAAAGAGAGAAGTGGGAAGTAAAGATAGAATAATATAATAGAATGTCATAGCCAAGGAAAGACAAATAGCTAAGTACAAAATCTTGAAGTAATAGTTTGCTGATTCTTGATTAGAAGTCATCCATGCTATGGCAAGGGTAGCAGAGAAGGAGCAAGAACTCAATAGAGTGATGCAAAGTGTAGAAGAGAAGAAGCAACTTTGGCAAAGAGAGTTAACAATGCAATATAGAGAAGAAGAAAGATTGCGGGAACTACTTCATAAGCTGGAAGAGAAGATAGTGCAGAAGGAGAAGGAGAAGGAGAATGTGAAAGCCAAGTTTGAGGTAGAATTGGCAATGTACCAAAAAGAATGGCAGGCTGATAGAGAACGTGAAAGAAGGACGAGGCTCAAGCCATTGAAGGAATAGTAGTGAAGATTAAATGCAATGTTAAGTACTAAAGCCAGTATAAGAGTTGAAGAAATGAGACTGTACAAGTTAAGATTCTTGGTGTAGGAGACAAGGAGAAGAAATGCAAAAGATAAGGATTTGAATGCGTTACTGATTAGTCTCAGAACTTGTGTAGATAGGAAGATATTGTAAGTGAAAGAAAATATCACAATTCAATTAGATTTAGTTAAGTTAGAAGTAGATAAACTTTGGAAGGATGTAAGAGTCAAACCCAAAGTAGAGGAAGTAGGAGTACAAATATCTTTGGAGTTACCATTGGAGATATTAGAGAAGGATGGGTTGCAGGACAAAGATGCATGTAGATTGCCCATGATGGGAATCGTAGATCAGGAGGAAGAGGTGTAGAATTGGTAGAAGAGTTAGTAGTTGGTAAACCCAAGGATAGTGTAGTATGTGAAGTTACTTTGGGTTTGGAAGCCGAAGAAGAAGTAGATATCAGATTGGAGTAGTAACAAATTTGAGATTTTGAAGAGCAGATATGAAGAGGTGCATTGTCATTTTGGATCTGCAAGTTGGTAAAGTTATTAGGCGCAATTTAGGAAGTTAGATAATTGTTGAAAAGTTCTGCTTATTTAAAAGAGCCATTCATAGTATGTTATTGTTCAGTATTCATTATTCATGAGAATAGATAAAGCAAAGTGCTATGAAGTAATGCTTGTTGCTTGAGCTTAATTCCAAGTATCAACTCTGTGTATGTGTTTGTGAATGTTGAGAGAATTTTGAAGTGCAAGTAAGTGAGTTTGTTGGATGTTGGATTCCACAACCTTGATCTTCATTCTATGTATTTGATCTTGAGTGAAAGGCAATCAAAGGAATGCCTTGACAGATCTGAGAGGAATTGTAGTGTCTTGAAAGTAATCATATTTATTGCAAGATGATCCTCATACCAAATCATCATCATACTCTTTCATGAGTAGGATAGACTCCTCCTTACCCATTTCTCTTGAAGTAGACCATCTATTGCTTGATTAAAAAGAATGTTCTCCACCATTGTGTAAGGTCTAGATCTTGCTGCAATGGCCTTCCTCTCCCTAGTATGCATCCTATTAGGATAGTTACCTTTTGTTACAAGTCCACAATCTCCTTATACTTCATTGGAACCTCTTGAATGATTGAAATTATCATGAGCTCTTCATATGAGAATGAATCATCCATTGGCTCAACTCCATCATGATCATAGGCTCCGGATAATAATAAACATTTGTGTGTTTCTTCCTTGGCCTATCCTCAATGGTGTAATTATACTTAGACAAGAATTTCATCCACCTTGCTATCCTTCACTCTACATTAGGCTTGTCGAAGATGTACTTCAAAGCCTTGTGATCCATAACAATGGTGGCCTTTCCTCCAACCAAGTAGTGTCAAAACTTCTTCTTGAGACCAAATATTACTACCAACCCTTCCTTTTTTGTGAATGAATAGTTCTTCTTTGTTGAGACTATTTGTCTACTAGCATAAGCTATTGAACAATCATGCTCATTGTGACATCCCGGAAAATATCACTTTTGCGGTAATTGGGTAAGTAAAGTTCGTTCCCGCAGAGATACTAGTCAGAATTGGTCAAATATGAAGTCAAAGTAACAATTGCAATTCTTCTTGAGTTCTTCTTTAATCTCTCAAGTAGAAACTACATCCAAAAGAGAGTAACAAACACTGATTCGCAGTCTTGTCACAAATTTCACACTCCTTAATCACAACTCCTTCAATTCTTTCCAAACAATCTTGATTGTGATGATTCAGATTCTCCCAAAGACAACACTTCATTGCAAAGAACAATTTCACCTTAGAATTGTATTCCACTTCTCCACTAAAGGCACAACTTCCTTGATCGAAATTGCTTCACATCAACTTTGTGTTGCATTCACAAATGCAGAATACTACCAACACTACAATTCCTCTCAGATTTGTCAAGGCATTGCTCCGATGCACTTCACTCAGGATCAAACACACAGAATGAAGATCAAGGCTGCAGATTCCAACATCCAACAAGCACATTGACTTGCTCTTTGGAATTCTCCACACACTCACAACTACAAACACAAAATTGACAATCGGAATTAAGCTTAAGCAACAAGTACTAAGAACAACCCTTCGCTTTATCTATCTTCAAAAATATGAATACTAAATAACATAAGACCGCGAATGCTCCACTTAAATACTTAAGCAAACGGCAAACTTGCCTACCTAGACACCACTTCCTAACATCTCTTCCTACCTATAGATCTTAAGTGATATCTATCTCTTCATATCCGCCTCTTCCTATCTCAAAATTGACACTATCCCGATCCAATGTCTACCTCATCATCGGCTTCCAAACCCAATGATCTTCCTACTATTTCTCCTTCTTTGGGTATAGCTAATTCTACCAAGTCCTTCACTATTTCTACTACTTCTACACTACAATCTACAATTGAGCTCATGGGTAATCCATCTACATCCTTATCTCCTAACCCACTCTTCTCTAATGTGTCAATCATCAAGTCCAATGACACCTGTACTCCTACTTCTGCAACATCGGGTCTAATTACAATCAATTCTTTTGCTAATTCTACTATATCCTCATCACAAATTGTAATTGAAAGCATGGGTACACTATCCACGCCTTCAATTTGTAATCCATTTTCTCCTAATCACTCATGTTATTGACCTGAAGACACTTACAATCTGATCTTGCACTTTGGGTTTATTCACTACTGCTAATTCCTATTCCATCTTCAATCCGAACTGAAATTGAAGTCACGGGTATCCTAACTATCTATTCTTTCTGTATCCTAACTCTCTCTAATGCCTCTGGCAAGATTCCCGAATTCATCTTCATTGCACTTCGAGGTCCGACTATCTCAGATACAGTCATCTTTGTCTTGAGTCAAAGAAGCTTCTAACCCAAAGTTACATAAACCTGAAGACCAAAGTCCGAAGACCAAAGTCCGAGGTCCAAAGTCTCAAGTCCGACGTCCGAAGACGCCAACCCGAAGACACTAAACTACTTTGTACAGTTACTCCCAAAACTTTAAATACTTGATACTTCTTCTACAGACCCCCAAACTTTGTGCTTTTGGTGGCAACGGAAAGCCCTGAACGAGACGCTTCCAACAAGATATAACACGCTTGATTTGGACTTGTGAACATTGAGATATAGCTCCCGCAATAATCTTGACCTATAATTTCCATTCCTCCTTTGGGTCTGCACTTTTTCAATCTTGGCTGAGTCCGTCTTCATTTGACACAAAGTCTACTTCTTTGGGCTTGATCAAAATACAAATTTCCTCTCATTTCTTATCCATTTGGTTTCAATTTGGTTTCAGCAAAGCACTTCTTCTTCAAAACTCGTCCAAAATGAAAAATATGGGTACCACACTCATCTTGGTCATCGAGATTAAGAGTGCATCCTATAGCTATATTGGAAGCATCAATGTTAAGGATGAAAGGCTTACTCCAATCAAGTTTAGGAAGAATTGGAGTGATAACAAGGGATTGCTTGAGCTCCTCAAAAGCTTTGAGAGCTTCCTTGTCCTCCAAAATCATTATGTATTCTACACTCTTCTTCATATTCAATGTTCAATGTAAATGTTCAATACATAAGCCTTGTTGGAAAATGAGAAGATGAACCTCTTATAGTACCCAACCATCTCTAAGAATTGGTGTTACTATGCCGATTTGCTGAAGCATGGGAAAGGAGCCAATGAAGAAGGTCGGAGTTTACAAGGAGCAACTAATGTGACCTTGGTTGTGGACAACACGACTGATCCCCAATAGTGAACTCCATGTGCCGGCAATGTGCATATGCATACTATTAATTTCTATTTTGGGAATCTACAACATGTGCTTGGAGTTCTACACACCTTGTTGAATTCTAGAATCAAAAGTGTTGACAATGTCAACCTTGGTGTTCATCAAGTGGATCTCCATCAAGCTCAAAGGTGTGAAAGGATACTCTCAACACATGAGGAAGAATGGTGTGACCTATGTGGATGTATTCATTGAATTGTTGTA